>JAMRYI010000681.1:0-87736 GCA_029231635.1 Ditylenchus weischeri | reverse complement strand
TATCTTCTAGTTTCCATAGATGCTCGCTTTTATGAAGCTCTGATCTCAGCTTTCGAATAAAAAAATTTTAGCCTAAATAAACTTAATATAAAAAATTGCCGCGTCCTTCATTACCGGAAGAGAAATTATTATGAAATACGCGGTAAATAATTTTTTTTGCTCTGAATTAGAAAAACAGCCGGCTTTCTCATGAAATCGGAGTCGAGAAACACGAATATGAAATTATCTCTTCCATCTAAGCGCTGTGCATGGGGGGGATTCTATACTGCAACCGAATTTTCTTTAATAATAAAATTTATTTTAGTAATATGTGCGTTTATGTTCTACTCACCGTGTCTTATCTGGAGGGTTCGTTGGTTTTTTTATAGAATAATGGTTGAAATAGAATAAGTGTTTAGATGTTGTACACCAAGTCAGGCATTCGCCTCAACGATGTGGTTGCTTTTGCCACCGATCGGTCCAACATCCAGCCAAGTTGTTTTTGACAATTAATAACCTGTAGCACAGCGATTGAATTGCAGAGCAACGGGAGGCCAACATCAAAGGTGTCTGCCCATTTAGGATCAGTGTTTAAGCATCGTTTTCGGTGGGGCAGTGTGCGTGGCAAGGATGGAACAGTACATCCCTTCAGACACAAGATTCTTCGCCTGCTCAATCTGCGTTTCTACGAGGCCTACCTTACTCTGCTCTATATCGGCATCAAAATATTGTTTTTGCTGAATGTTAGTGTGCAGGTTGGTAAACATCTATTTTTCACGCTGATTTGCTGAAACCGCCTAAAATATATAACGCTCCTCATATAATTTTTTCCGATAATGCAAGAATGATGAGTTCACAAAATAAGTAGTGAAAAAAATGAAAAAGGCAAAAAAACCTTTCTGCCCCTTTTTGGCTTACAAGGGAGGGACCCTGACTGTGACTTGGGGATTTTCCGATGAATTTTCTTTATGCGCGTATTCTTGTAGAGCGTGTTCAAATCCCAATGTAAATTTGGCTCCCCACCTCTGAAAGTCAACAAAAATTTCAGGAATGACCCATGGTCCATGGGCCAGTTTAAAAACCATGATAGTATCAAGGTGTTTTTAGAACTTTGGGTGACCTTTGTACCACGTTTTCTGGACCTTCAGAGCTGGGGAGCCAGATTTGTCAGGAACTTGTGCACGCTCTACAATAATACGCAGAAAAAAATTTTCATCAAAGTACCCCTCAGGGTCCCTCCCTTGTTGGAGAATACTCTTTGGTCATGTTGGAGCGGAAATCGGAGTCACTTTACTGACCCATTTCGCCTTTTTCTCTCGGACCCCCCATTCTGTCATTGTCAGATATAAAATTTATATGAGACGCGTTATATATTACTTATTACAAGCTGGTTGGGTTGTTGCAGATGTTCATAATGAACTGGTTCCTACAAACTGACGCTTATGATTATTACGGCTGGGTGTGCTCCAGGACCTGATCCAGGGAAGACGTATGTTTGTTTGGTCAATTGAATTAACTACAGCAATTTGATTTTAGCTTGGAGTGATTCCGGCAATTTTCCCCGAGTCACTTATTGTGTATGTTTGTTTTTGAGTTGAACTAAATTCTCTCCGTAGTATTCCCCTTCAAGTTCGATCATTCCCTGGATCCGCCTATTATTACCAAGAAATTAAAGCATATCCCCTCGTGTAAGCACTATCGGCGCCAGCGTGTAAGCACTATCGGCGCCAGCTTATATGCCGCATCGAGGCATCGCCAAATTCTATTGTAAATACTAATCTGCAGCTCAATCACAGCAAAAACGTTATGGCAAAAAAAATTAAGCGAGAAAACAGGAAGAACTAAAATGCGAGAAACGATCACCTTTTTCGCTTCGGGATTCTACGATTTTCGGGATCGAAATCGGGATTCTGGAAAATGATCGGGCGAGATTTCGGGACGGGATTTTGGCTCAAAAACTGCTCGAGTGGAATCGGGTTCCCGACGAGATCTCTTCCCGTTTCTGTCTCTAAAAATAACCATTCACGAAATGGCTAAATTTTTAGAAAAGTTTGATCTTATTGGGTAACCATTAATACCATCAGAAAGAGCGTTAAAAATTCGTTAAAAAAGTCTTTTAACAGCCTGAACTCTAACTTATTATTTCAGGATATGGATGTGAGAATTTTGGGCGAGTTCTACTAATTTTCCTAAATTTTAAGAAAATCACACAGACTATGAAATTTCAGGAAATGTGCAGAAGCACACTGTGCAATGTGTTAGTTATTGCCCTATTTCACCACGAATCCAAAAAAGCGTATTTTTGTTTAGGTGCTTGTCATCAACATTTTCACAGAAAAGGTAATTTTCCACAGCCACCTTTTTTTCTAACGGATAACAACTTAATTTGTAGGTGTTTGTGCTGTTGCTAGTATGGTACACCTTCCTGATTGTAGTCTCTTTGATCAGTTTGGCCAACTGGCTCATCTCCTCCATACCCTTTGAAGCACGCAAAAAGTAATAGTGGGCTCACAATGGATGTGGAAGTCAGAGATCGAAGTCAAAGATAGGAAATCGGTGGTCCGAACCTAACTTTTTTTTCAAATCTAATCTCCTTTTCGAGGAAAGGACCTTCAGAATTGATTAAATCGCTCGGCTCTATACTAAAAGACGGTGTTTTTTGCCTTGGTCCGCCTTTTTTTTGCTTGAATCGTTTTATTTTGGTCGTTTACATCATGTTTGTATCTGTTTCTAGACACAAAATGGCGGGCAGACAGCTGGTTGAAAATGTTCAATAGCCTAGTTTTGATGGAATTCGTCTAAAGCACTTTTTTCGATTTACCATTGCAAATGCGATTGAGTTTCGCTAACAGCAAACTGTTGAAAAATCAAATGGAAAGAAGTAGAATTATTTGGAGAAATTTTTTGACCAGATCACTGAAATTTACGCTTAACTATGTTCTCTGGTCAAAACTAAACAATTCAAGGAAAAAAACAAAAGGGAGACCAAAAGCTAACCAAAAGCGAAAAAAGCACCGGCTTTAAGTATAGAGCCAATCACTCTATAGAGCAAAAAATATTCATAAATTTCACGTAGAATTACGGAATTTTAAAGACTTTGACATCCTACTTCTGACCTATATTGCGATGAATTTACGTAAACTCACTGACTATCGTCCTACTTCCCTCTGCCCTCAAATTTAACTTATTGTTTCTGGCATTGTTATTTTGACCCATTTTTAAGGACTGCTCTCAGGCAAGTGACCAGTCAAAATGTAGTTAATCTTGCTGGTTACAATTTGGCTGGTAACTTTGCTGATAATGGTCTGGTCTGAAAAAGATAGTGGTCTGCAAAAGGTGCCTGAAAAACATAATGCCAAAAATACGATTTTGAATTTTGGGTGAAGGCGGATAATTAGAAAGTTTACAGCAGAGATTTCCTGATATCGATTTTTAGCATCTGATAGTGATATGATATGGGCGCCTAAAATTTTCGTCTGATATGATAGTGATATGATATCGTGTAATATGATGCCCAGATGATATGATATGGGTTCCCGGAATTTTCGCCTGATATGATAGTGATATGATATGGGTGCCGAAAATTTTCGTCTGGTATGATATTGATATAATATGGGTGCCCGAAAGAGAGAGAATCACGGTTTTTCCTTTGCCCTTCCACTGCCCTCTTATTGTTATTGGCTCTTCAGTAGTGGCTTCCATAATTTCGGCGTCCGTAAAAGAGGGTGGAATTGGCTTGAAGAAGGAGAGAAAATGGAGCACGGGAAATTGCGGGAATCTGATATGGTAGTGATATGATATGGGTCCCGAAATTTTCGTCTGATATGATAGTGATATGATATGGGCGCCCGAAATTTCCGTCTGATATGATAGTGATATGATGTACATCCCGGAATTTTCGTCTGATATGATGGTGATATGATCTGATATGATGCCGAGTGATATGATAGGGCATGTCATATCATATCATTTCACTATCATATCAGATTTTCTGATATCAGGAAATCTCTGGTTTACAGTTATCATTTGTTCTGCAAACAGTTAATTGCTACTGATTAAAACCACTACCTTAGGTTTATCGCCAGAAGACTGGAACTAGCAGATGTGGAGTTCAAACGTAAAAACTTTCACCAAGAATTGGAAGAAGTTAGTTTGTTTGTATCTGCCAAAATGCAAGTTGAGTAGGGTTGGCAACAGTTAGCTCGACGTTTTGAAAAATTTTGACTTTAATTTTTGTTTTTATGTGTGTTTTTTCCCAAAAAATTTTGAGCATGTGACCCCGCAATTGAAAGCCTAGGATAGTGGCTGCATAGTGGTATAAAAAAGTTTTCATTCAGTTCATAAAAATTGATCTTTTTTGATAAAATCAATTTCGGGTCAGACTGATTTCGGTTTCTCGATTTCGGCATCGGGTACCCGAAATCGGGTAGTCTGACTCGAAATTGTTTTCACTACAATAGATCCATTTTTGTGAACTGAATGAAAATTTTTTTACACCACTATGTAGCCACTATCTAGTTTCAATGCCATCTCATGTGAAATACACCTAAAAACAAAAAACACTTTATTTGAAAGGGGTGCCAGCTGTACAGTTAGCTGTATCGGCTAAAGTGCCTTATATCGCCTCCCACCAAAACAGCCCGAGAGCATGTTTCTTCAACGTATTAGCACCTGAAACGTGTAGAAAACTTGTTTCTAGGGCGCGGCCGACCATTTTTCGAAAAACATTTTTGACCAAAATTTGACTTTTTGCCTTCGGGAATCAAGGTAAACCCTAAAAGGGTATCCAAATACCTTAAAAGATAGTATTTGAACATAGTTTTGTAAAAACTGGGGCCTACCGCATAAAGAAACTCTGGTATGCATGCATTTTTCATTCATCCAGAGTCACTTTCGAGTGATTTGTGTCTAAGGTATGTGGGTGTGGGCATCTCAACTCCAAGCCCCCTCCATCCATCCAGAGTCACTTTCGAGTGATTTGTGTCTAAGGTATGTGGGTGTGGGCATTTCAACTCCAAGCCCCTCCATGCATCCAGAGTCATCTTTGAGTGATTTGTGTCTAAGGTATGTGGGTGTGGGCATCTCAACTCCAAGCCCCCTCCATCCATCCAGAGTCACTTTCGAGTGATTTGTGTCTAAGGTATGTGGGTGTGGGCATTTCAACTCCAAGCCCCTCCATGCATCCAGAGTCATCTTTGAGTGATTTGTGTCTAAGGTATGTGGGTGTGGGCATTTCAACTCCAAGCCCCCTCCATGCATCCAGAGTCATCTTTGAGTGATTTGTGTCTAAGGTATGTGGGTGTGGGCATTTCAACTCCAAGCCCCTCCATGCATCCAGAGTCATCTTTGAGTGATTTGTGTCTAAGGTATGTGGGTGTGGGCATTTCAACTCAAGCCCTCCATGCACCCAGAGTCATCTTTGAGTGATTTGTGTCTAAGGTATGTGGGTGTGGGCATTTCAACTCCAAGCCCCTCCATGCATCCAGAGTCATCTTTGAGTGATTTGTGTCTAAGGTATGTGGGTGTGGGCATTTCAACTCCAAGCCCCTCCATGCATCCAGAGTCATCTTTGAGTGATTTGTGTCTAAGGTATGTGGGTGTGGGCATTTCAACCCCAAGCCCTCCATGCATCCAGAGTCATCTTTGAGTGATTTGTGTCTAAGGTATGTGGGTGTGGGCATTTCAACTCCAAGCCCCTCCATGCATCCAGAGTCATCTTTGAGTGATTTGTGTCTAAGGTATGTGGGTGTGGGCATCTCAACTCCAAGCCCCTCCATCCATCCAGAGTCACTTTCGAGTGATTTGTGTCTAAGGTATGTGGGTGTGGGCATTTCAACTCAAGCCCCTCCATGCATCCAGAGTCATCTTTGAGTGATTTGTGTCTAAGGTATGTGGGTGTGGGCATTTCAACTCCAAGCCCCTCCATGCATCCAGAGTCATCTTTGAGTGATTTGTGTCTAAGGTATGTGGGTGTGGGCATTTCAACTCCAAGCCCCTCCATGCATCCAGAGTCATCTTTGAGTGATTTGTGTCTAAGGTATGTGGGTGTGGGCATTTCAACTCAAGCCCCTCCATGCACCCAGAGTCATCTTTGAGTGATTTGTGTCTAAGGTATGTGGGTGTGGGCATTTCAACTCAAGCCCCTCCATGCATCCAGAGTCATCTTTGAGTGATTTGTGTCTAAGGTATGTGGGTGTGGGCATTTCAACTCCAAGCCCCCTCCATGCATCCAGAGTCATCTTTGAGTGATTTGTGTCTAAGGTATGTGGGTGTGGGCATTTCAACCCCAAGCCCCTCCATGCATCCAGAGTCATCTTTGAGTGATTTGTGTCTAAGGTATGTGGGTGTGGGCATTTCAACTCAAGCCCCTCCATGCATCCAGAGTCATCTTTGAGTGATTTGTGTCTAAGGTATGTGGGTGTGGGCATTTCCTCCATGCACCCAGAGTCATCTTTGAGTGATTTGTGTCTAAGGTATGTGGGTGTGGGCATTTCAACTCCAAGCCCCCTCCATGCATCCAGAGTCATCTTTGAGTGATTTGTGTCTAAGGTATGTGGGTGTGGGCATTTCAACTCCAAGCCCCTCCATGCATCCAGAGTCATCTTTGAGTGATTTGTGTCTAAGGTATGTGGGTGTGGGCATTTCAACTCCAAGCCCCTCCATGCATCCAGAGTCCCTTTCGAGTGATTTGTGTCTAAGGTATGTGGGTGTGGGCATTTCAACTCAAGCCCCTCCATGCATCCAGAGTCATCTTTGAGTGATTTGTGTCTAAGGTATGTGGGTGTGGGCATTTCAACTCAAGCCCCTCCATGCATCCAGAGTCATCTTTGAGTGATTTGTGTCTAAGGTATGTGGGTGTGGGCATTTCAACTCAAGCCCCTCCATGCATCCAGAGTCATCTTTGAGTGATTTGTGTCTAAGGTATGTGGGTGTGGGCATTTCAACCCAAGCCCCTCCATGCATCCAGAGTCCTTTCGAGTGATTAGTGGCTGAGGTATGTGGGTGTGGGCATTTCAACTCCAAGCCCCTCCATGCATCCAGAGTCATCTTTGAGTGATTTGTGTCTAAGGTATGTGGGTGTGGGCATTTCAACTCCAAGCCCCCTCCATGCATCCAGAGTCATCTTTGAGTGATTTGTGTCTAAGGTATGTGGGTGTGGGCATTTCAACTCAAGCCCCTCCATGCATCCAGAGTCACTTTCGAGTGATTTGTGTCTAAGGTATGTGGGTGTGGGCATCTCAACTCCAAGCCCCCTCCATCCATCCAGAGTCACTTTCGAGTGATTTGTGTCTGAGGTATGTGGGTGTGCGCATCTCAACCCCAAGCCACCAAGCCCCTTGCACCTTTCAAGCCCCCTGCGTCGCAGGGGGCTTGAAAGGTAAGTGATCCGCTCACTCACTTACCTTAGACATGATTCCGAGCAAGACTCTTGATCACAAAATGCATATAGAGGCTCTTTTTGCCCAGCTCCAGTGACCAAAACGGGGTAGTATATTCCTTATATGAGGTGGTACCATTTTTGTAGGGTATCTGGATATACTTATAGGGTGATTTACCTTGGTCCCCCAAGGCAAAAAGTCAAATTTTTCAAAATTTTTTGAAAAAAGGTTGGCTGCGCCCTAAAACCATGTTTTCTACACGCTTCAGGTGCTAATACGTTGAAAAAACATGCTTTTGGGCTGTTTTGGGAGGAGGCGCTTATGGCACTCCGGCCGCTATATCTGCACAGTTGACTTAGCTAAAAAGTTAACTGCGGCTGCACAGATAACTGTAGATTTAATCTTGATATTATGGCCCCTATTGAAAAAGTTTAAAACTCCAACCCTGTGTTCCTAACCCTCGGTAATAAAAAGAAAGCACACAAACAACTCTGAATAGCTTAATAAAAAACAATTTCTATTTTTCCGAAATGCATACTGACAAAAAATAATCATAATTTTATTTTAGTTTGTGCGCGACTACATCAAAATGGATGGTAAGCTTTTGAAAAAAAACAAAAAAATTAAAACTGGCCTTATGTGCAATATTACGAAAAACGAAATTTTTCAGCGAATCGTTTTGTGGGGTTGTTAGGTCTATTAGTCTCTAGTATTTTCAAAACTCAAGCTTAAGATTGAAGACATAGTAAGCAGAAGAAAGACAAATAAAAAATTGATAAAAGTTGAAATTTTTTACCAGAATCAAGATATTTTTCGCGGATTTTTCTAGGCGACTATATATAGTTAAAGAACAACACATGGTATAATTATCATATTTGGTACCCTCCCAAAATTGACTGGAAACCATGTTATTCGTGCGTTTCAAGTTCAAGTTTTGTGGCGGAAATCACTTTTTTCGGAATTTTTTTGGACCATTTTTCACTGAAACCACAGGGGGACCCTTATGGTACGCCGGGAACCTTTTTTGGGTCCGTCATTTTCTGGTCTTTATATGTTTGTATTCTTTATTTGATTTACATTTATGCCTTTAAGTAGAATGGCAATCAAGCTAAAGGATATTTGTTTGGCCGAGTTTAACGAAATGCGTGCTGTGTTGAATATGTGTCAAGAGCTACAACTGATACTTCCAGATGAAGAGGGACCTCCTTGTGATCGATGCGGAAATCCTATGAAGCTATCTCATAATTCTGATACGGATGTTTTTCAGTGGCTGTGCAGGCGTATGGTTTGGGTTAATCACAAGAGGGGGTTGGGTTAATCACATCACTCAGTTCGTTATCAGACAATCTTCGAAGGTTCTAATCTTACAATAGTGAATATGCTGTCGTTTATCAACTTTTGGTGTTGCGGAGTTTCTTTGAAGGTTTTTATAGCGTTATTAATATATTTGATTCGGAGTTTCTCAATTTAGGAATTGATGCATCAAACGGGGATTAGACTAAATACTGCAGTGAAGCTAGCATGTTTTTGCAGAGAGGTTTTATTGAAGCTTTTTTTAGAGGATCAAAAATCGGAGGATAAGGCATCGAGGTTTATAATTACGAAAAAATAACTGTATAATTTAATGCTTAGGTCCAAATAGACGAGTCCAAGTTTGGTCGCAGGAAGTATAATAGAGGCCATCGTGTTAATGGAACCTGGGTGTTCGGTGGAGTTGATTCAACAGGCGCAGTCTTTATGGTTCCAGTAGCAAAGCGCTCCCGCCCATCGCCCCGAAGGGGCGAAGGCTGAGCTACACGAGACAGCTCACCCTAGAGACTAATCTGAGAAAATGTGCTCAACTGCTATCCATCCCAGAGTTTTTTATACAAGTCGGCATGTGGTTGTTATGGTACAACAAGTTATTTCAGGTAAATCACAGCGTAAATTTCGTTGGTCCTGTTAGCCTAAAGCATAAAAACACGATAGAGCTATTTGGCGGCATGCAAAAGAGGTCTCAGGAAGTCGTAGAAAGAAGAAGCACTTGGCTGGTCATTTGGCACGTTACATATTTTTCAAGGTCGATCCTTTTGCTGAATTTTGCAAGCTGGCGGGGAAAATTCAGGGCGCTGAATCTTCTGAACGGTCGGAAGCATACGATAGAATCCGTGCAGAATTGGATCGAATTGAAGCCGGAGAAGACGAACAACTAGATCAGGATGAAGAAGAAAGTGTTATCAGCTCCACTTTGGATGCTGCAATAGTTTATGATCGTAGTGATTCAGAGTAAGTGCCATCTGAAGAAGATTAATTCATTTAATGTGGTGTATATTGGGCGTACCATAAGGGTCCCCTTGTGGTTTTAGTGAAAAATAGTCAAAAAAAATTCGGAAAAAAGTGCTTTCCACCACATAAAAACGTGTTTCCTGTACGTTTCAGCGCTTGAAGCGCACGAATAGCATGGTTTCCGGCCGTTTTGGGAGGGTACCAAATACGATAATTTTTCCCAACACATACAAGTTGGGCCAAGAATGGATATTATTACAATCGTCGCCAAAAAGACGACATTTTGCGTCAGTAAAAAAGATATGCCCCTATGATATACGTATAGCACAAATTGAGTTAAAAATTACTTGGAACAGCAAAGTTACCGCATTTCACTACATGTGTGTAAAATCTAGGGTTGGGTGATGGTAATTACCAGTGGTAATTACCATGGTAATTACCGGGTAATTACCGGTAATTACCATTCTATTTACCACGTATTGTGAAATTCTGGTAATTAAAAATAACACCTCTTCCTTATTTATCGTTTCTGTACATTTCTGCCTTGTTCTTTAGCTAATATGTTGGTTATTTTTAAGGAAGATGAAACCAAAACCTTGGTGCTGGACTTATTTCAAACAAGCAGAAGAAAAGGATACAAAAGTAAAACTAGTCGTTGTCGGCTCATGTCTATTTTGTCAATGGAAGTGCGGCAACAAAGCAGATCGAATGAAGGAACATCTTGAGGTTAGGTTCTTCATTTTCTATTCAGCACAAGCATGTTTATTCGATTTAGAACTGTAACAGAGTCGGCACTGAAGCGAGAAAGCAAATCAATTGTCTGCTGAAGAAGCCAGCTCGTCCAGTCCAATCCAGTGTTTGCAGGTCGAGAACAACAGGTAAAATTGGTTTCTTAACATTTTGTTTATACATGATTAAGTTGCTAGCAGAGTGGGCTTCATGGTTGGCCGGAACTGGAGTATTCTGTGTGGACCAGCGTCGTTATGCCTGGGATGTGGTCGAAAATACGGATGCGCACACCTGGTGGAAAGGATTCTTCTCGGATACACTTCTGTCGAAGGTCGTTTCGATGCTCCACATTGTGCCAATCTCAGCTGCACCTACAGAAAAAAACTGGTCCCTTCGGGGTGGAATTCACACGAAGTTGCGTAACAGGTTTTTAGTCTTGATTTTGGGTTGGAAGACAAATTTGCTTTCAGGATGAAGGTGGACACAGCCTCGCAGGTGACATTTATTAAGCACAACCTTCTGCTAGAATATGGGCATCTCTTCAAAAGCAAGCAAAGCGAAAACGCAACAGAAGAATCTGAGGTCGAGGAATATCCGATAGTCGAACCATTCGAAAATTATGATGAAAATGTTAGTTTTGATGTTGAATATGATGTATTTTTGAATAATTTGGATTGAATTGTTATGATTTTTCTCAAATAAAATCTTGGTGTCAAATTTTTATATTTACCATAGATTTTGGTAATTACCATGGTAATTACCTGGTAATTACCGGTAATTACCACTCCGATTTTAATTACCATGGTAATTAACCAACCCTAGTAAAATCGGCCAAACGTTTGGCCGATTTTACGCATATGCGCACCGAAAAAATACTTCAAAGACTTGGGTGACAAAAATTTCGGACCATAAACAGGAAGAAATGTATCTCCATGTTCATGGTGTACAAGGCATTATCCAGCCGCAGCAGCTATAACTATGCTTGAAAATAAAAAAACGCTAAATCATTAAATTTTTGTTCAGGTATATTTGTACTCAGGATGTTGACTATTCACGCTGGCATACTCGTCTGCACTGAAATTGTTGATGAAATGTACGTTTTAGTAGCTTAAAATTATTTTTCACAAGAAATATTGTTGGTTGTAATAGTTTTCGACCACGAAATGGTACTTTTTCTGCCCAATAGGCTCTTTTCCTGCCCGAAATTTGAAAAAACGGCGCTAGTAGCGAATAAGTTTTAAAAGGTCAGATTTTTTAAGGGTGGGGGAGGGAGGGGCATTTGCTACCAGGGTCAAAAAAACCCGTTTTTTCACGGTGCTTCTCTTTTCGTTTTTAATTTTTTTCAACCATCTTGTAGCTCTGGATTTCAGCTTTCTAACAAGCTATTGACTGACTTAGTAAGGTTTTGAAAAGTTGCAGAAAGAAGTCTTTTTACCTACATTTATTTTGCTCATAACATTTTTAATTCTTTATTTTCCTCATGACATTTTCAATTCGAGTGTAAAATCTTTGGAAGACAACTCATTCTAAAGCCTAGACTCCAGTGTTTTGCCAAAAAAAGATTGCTGATCATTGAGTTATTGTATTGCTGTTTTTACAAACAATTGAAAAATTAACAATTTGTTGATCGTAAGTAGGGTTGGCAAGGGTAGTCTTAAAACGACTTGCCGACTAGTTGCTGGGTTTGACAGCACTTTTTCAACAGACTGTGAAATCTTCATTTTGGGCATATCAGAATTTGTTTTTGAACTGTTCTGTAGATGTTGCCGTTCTGCGTAAAATAGTTCAAAAAGTTTTTGAAATGCTGAAAATAAAGATTTTACAGCCTGTTGAAAAAGTGCTGTCAAACCCAGCAACTAGTCTGCAAGTCGTTTCAAGACTACCCTTGCCAACCCTAATCGTAAGGTTGTCGGGGGTAGTCTTATTTCGAACCGACGACTAGTTGCTGGGTTTGTGAGCACATTTTCATGAGGTTGCAAAATCTTCATTTTAGCATTTAAAGGGGCGTGCTCGTCGCCGATGGGAATATTTTAAAAGGCGGGTACCAGGTCAATTCAAAAAACAATTACCGTATTTCCTCTAATAAGTCGACATTTCGGCTTATTTTATAAACCTCCAAAAATCAGAAAAATTTTTGGCCGATCCCGAGATTTTTGGGTGAAAATCCAAAATCTGAAATATGAAATCGGTAGAGCTCATGGGAACTAAGAAAACGTGAAAAAACAGATATGCAAAATATTTACTCTAGGCAATATTTACTCTGAGATATAGGTCCCCGAAGCTAGGGGTGTCGGCTTATTAGAGCATGTCGGCTTATTAAAGGAAATATGGTATTTTGAAATGAAAAATTTGTTGAGTGCCCAACCGGCTATAAGTAATGCAAATCACTTTCACTTCCTAATTGAATAACTGGATCAATGGTAAAGCAGCAGTGGACTGTGAAAGTTGAGCGTCGGTTCGATTCCGATTGAAGGTGTTGTTGTTCCTCAACTTTTACTAAAATGCGTCATTTTAATTCTCGTTCGAATTGACCATATACCCGCCTTTTAAAATATTCCCATTGGTGACGAGCATTCGCCTTTAAGAAATTCCGTTTGAACAGTTTTGTAAATTTTTCCTTTCCGTATAAAACTGTTCCAACAGTTTGTCTAAAATGCTAACAATGAATATTTTGCAACCTCATGAAAATGTGCTCACAAACCCAGAAACTAGTCGTCGGCATTAAATAAGACTACTCCAGACAACCCTAAATAGACCCCGAAATAACAACAAGAAAGTATCGAAAATAGCCAATTAAAAAACTAGCGGATATTTTTTCAGAAATTAGAAAATTAAATTAAAATCATTTTCTCGCATGGAAAATGCGAAAAGTCGCATTTTTCGAGACGTTTATTGTAGCGAACTAAAGCTAAGAGCCTCGACTTTTAGAAAAATCAGGTAGATTTTCTAAAAGTTAGAATATAGTGAACTAGAAACCATTTTAAGTCAGCAACTCGTTTTTCTAGTCAAATTTGGAGAGTTTTTTAGCTTCCCGCAGAATTTTTTAAAAGTCACCTAGTGCCCAATTTGGACTGTTTTGAAAGGCCGTGGTCCAGGCTCTAGAATTAGTTATCTGCGAAAGATTTTACATACGAACTAAAAATTATGAGCAAAACAAATGTGGGTAAAAAGCTTAGACACCCTCTATTTCAACCAATATTGTTGCTAGTTTTGTTGAATTTGAAACGCATGGATAATATATTCTAGGTGGGAGGACTACGTCCGTCTTAACGCAGGTAAATGAACACCTACATAAAAATTAAAATTGTAAATTTGTAAGGCAGTGTTCGTCTCGTAGTCCCTCAGCTATTTTTGGTATACAGTCTACTCTCGATATAGTGAACTCTCGATACGGTGTAACTCTCGATATAGTGTATATTTTTTACGATTTGGTAGGTTAATTTAAAAACATAAGGAAGCATACCTTCGATATAGTGCACTCTCGATACGGTGTAACTCTCGATATAGTGTATATTTTACGCGGTCCCGACAAAAGAAACGACTTTCGATATAGTGTATATTTTTAATTTCATTCAAATTTCTGTTTCTAAAATGTAAATTCAGCTGTTTTTGTAGATTGAATAATGAGTACTCCAATGAAGCGACGAGTCATCACTCTGGATGATAAAAAAATCAATCATTGAGGCTGCCCAGAATGAAAACAACAAGAAAAATTCGGCATTGACCACAGTCTGCCGAGTTCTAAAAGAAAAAGAAGCGGTGATCTAAGCCTTTGAAGGTTGGAAGCCAAAAAAAAATCCATATGAAGACCGGCAAGCATGAGCAGAATACAGGTTGATTGTTTTAGGCACCATGTTTTTAGGATCCGATGAACGAAGAAGAAGGCATTGGCAAAGTCGGGTCTGAAACTGATGAAGCATTTGATGGTCTGCTAAATGCTTGGGTTGATTTGCAAAATCTGGAAGGGATTGACACTGGGAGGGACACTGAAGCTGCCATGCAAGATTTTATCAACATCGACGACTTGATGAGAACAAGTAGGTTTCTTGAATTTTCCGTCGTCTCTATACTTATTTGCAGCTGGTGCTTTATCGCTGGCCGAAATTGCTGCAGATGTCTCAGAAACCGAGGAGGAATCTAGTGAAGGGTGCGATAACGAGGCAATGGAAGTCGAAGCGATGGAAGTGGGAAAAACAATCAGCCGATTGGAGGCTCAGACTGCATTTGCCGTCACTATGTAGAATGGAATTCTGATGATCCTGCAGTGTTCAGTCTTACCGATGCGTTGGATGAATACTTTTACGAAGAAAGGCGAAAAAAGCAGATGCAGCCGAAAATAACCAGTTACTTCTCGTCAAGCCGTTAATCTATTTCTCACATGGTACCATTATTATTGTTTGTTGAATAAAAGATGTTTTCGATTGGGATTTCAGGTCATTAAGGCGAAGACTCTCGATATAGTGTATAACATTGACTGTTCTGTCCGGAAACCTTTGATATAGTGTAATTCTCGATTTAGTGCATATTTTTCCGGCCCCGCGCACTACACTTTGTCGAGAGTAGACTGTTTATACACATAATAACAAGATATCGATAGGTATCGATAGGATTTGTGAACGCTATTAAATAGTTTTTGTGATATACTCAAAATTTGATCATAGTACCGCTAACTGGGGTTTGAAAGATGATCACATTTGCTCATAATAAATTTATTTGGCTAAGATTGGAAACAACCGTCAAATTCTGTAAATCTCCCGTCAAAATATTTAAATCTCCCGTCAATTTTTTTAAACTTCTTGTTCTCAGTGTTTACTTTTATTTTTATGTTTTTGCACTAGAATGTAGCCCTGATTTTAGTTTCTTACGAGCTATTAACTAGCTGAATACAATACGGAAAAGTGGGAGAACAATTGATTTTGAAAAAAGGTGTACTTTTAAAAAACCCAATTGTTTTTCCACTTTTCAATATTGTATTCAGCTAGTTGATAGCTCGTAAGTAACTAGAGATTCAGGGCTACATGCTAATGCAAAAACATAGAAAAATTAGAAAGTAAACAATTAAAGTTTAAAAAATTTGACGGGAGATTTACATAATTTCACGGGTGTTTTCACCTATAGCCAACTTATTTTATTCAGCCAAATTTCCCAAAACGCCAGGTGGAGTTAGTCCATCTGCCAATTCCATGGAAGATGGAAAAGCAGGCAAGCATCCAGGCACTCCATCCGACCGCCAACCTCTGCTTCCCAAGCGCAAGACCAGCGTGTTAGTGCCACTTGTGTCTGCCAGGCGAGACTCCACTATTCACCCTAGCTTCCTCCATCAAGGTAACTTCGACCGTCCCTCCAGTGCCCTACCTTATGCCACAACAGCGGGATTGGCTGCTGCATCTCACTTTCTGTCGCCACAACCAAGAAGTGACTTTCATCTGAAAACACCCAGTGCCCAACAATGGCGGATGGGACGAATGAGAGGAGGCAGGGGTACTGGGCCAGCTGGAGGCATGGCCAGACCCAGGAACGTTGGCAGGAGTGTGGGTTCTACTTTGGCAGGTGTGGCTGGAGCGGCAGCTACTCTCTCAGCAATCCACAATGCTAAACAACAACAGCAGCAACACAGTTTCCAAACACCCATTGTCATTGAAGACAATAGCAATGAAAGTGCAGAGGATGCCAGTGGTCAGGAGGAAAGTGAAGTGGAGGAAAGATCCAAAAAGGATTGGTTGCAACCACCTACACCTCATCAAGAAGAACCTTAAACTACAATTGGCCAGCGAATATATTGTTCAAGTACTAACAGTCGCCTAAAATTGAAAGTATCTTATCTAGGAAGAGAAAATATTGGATTCGAAAGACTTTTTCGACTCTTACTGAGATGGTCAATAAGTTTGCGGTGCATTTAACAATTCCGTATGTGTTTCAAACTTTTTTTGTTTATTTACGTCGCTAGCTAACTAACCGGTAGGTTTCACTATTGTAATAGTATTAGAAGAAGCGATTTGATAATGTTTGATGAGTTGCAAAATTATCTTTTTGTAGCGTAGATTTTTATTTTGTTAACCATCAAACAATATCGTTCTGTTTCTTCTAATAAAATTTTAATAGTGAAACACATCGGTTAGTGAGCTAACAACATAACTAAATAAATTTAATCAAAACCCATAAGGAGATGTTATTTAGTGTCTGTGAGCAGCCGCGGACTTGATGACAATCCCAAAGATTTTGTACGGTTTCAAAAAATTTATGTGTAAAAGAATAGACAATTCATAGATGGGTTCTAAAATTAAAAATCAAAACTTGAAATTCATCAAACAATTTCAGTTCTTCCAGTCATATTTTCACTTCTACTTATTTTTTAACTTAATAAGAATTTCATTGACAACAAATTTTTATCCCTAGTAACTTTATTACACTTTAAAACCTTTAAAAATAAGTGTCGTAGCAGGTCTGAATGCAAGACTTTCTTTAACTCGATACGATACCAAAGAATGCCACTTATTTCAGCAGTTTAATACTTTTTCATATATAAAATTGTTATTTTACAGCAACACTGCTAAAGACAAGCAACCAGTGTTCGGAATTTTTGAATTTGGTCGTACTCGTACTCGTATTTCGTACCTTAATTTTTGTGCTCTCGTAGTCGTACCTCGTACCTCTTATTTTTTGGTCTCGTACTTCGTATTCGTACTCGTACTGACCTTTTTTCTCTCTCGTACTTCGTGCTCGTACTCGTACTGACCTTTTTTCTCTCTCGTACTTCGTGCTCGTACTCGTACTGACCTTTTTTCTCTCTCGTACTTCGTACTCGTACTCGTAGTACGAGTACGATACGAGTACAAGTACGAGTACGAAGTACGAGTACGACTTCCGAGCACTGCAAGCAACAGTCCTAAATGAAGATGTAAAAGAAATTTTTTCAAATAGCATTTATTAGGTAGTCAAACGTGGATAACACGCCACTCTTGGGAACCAGCTTTGGGTGACTTATCCATCCGGTATCAATGTATTACCCACGATACTAATAGGTTCAATGGAGGGTAATGACATGTTAGGAGCTGGATCAGACCATTTTAGCACCCATAAGTGGTCGAAAGTCAGTGAAAATTGATTTTTTGGGACCGTTACAGAAAAACTGTTTTCCCTTTAATTTTTTTTAGGTTAGGTTTAAAAACAACCTTCCTTTGGTCTTTCTGTGCTTTGGCTAATATACCAACTTGAATTTTCGAACAAAAACAAAGAAAAAAATAGTAGTTGAATACTTTTCAAAATAAAATTTGGGGGGTCAACCTAAAACACTGAGGGGTCAACTAAGTTGATGCCTAAAAAAGTTGAGGGTGATCAACCTAGAGCCAACTTTTGGGTTCAAAATTGAGGGTCAAATTTTTAGTTGACCCTCAACAGAAAGTTCTGAAAGTTGAGGGTCAACTAAGTTGACCCCAACTATGGACACTGCACTTAACTCATTACCAATGTTTGATCTTTTCAAATGAAACTTTTATGCAGAAATTCACGACGATCACTTACCAAATTAAAGTTTAAATCTTTTCAAATAATACCATAATTTTTCACGGAGCTCTCTCCATTGTTTAGAATTTTTTTTCATGTTTTTTCCCACGCTTACATTTTTGTGTAAGATTTTCATCGGGATTAATAATAACAAAAGAATTCAACCGAAAATACGAACTTGGTCCATCAAGGCTATTTTTCAAAAAAAATTTAGATTCCTGCTAAAAACATGGCAGAAAGACTGTCGAAAAAAATTAAGGTCATTAAAATTTAGGTTGAACGAAATTGAAGAATTGAAGAAAATTTAAAAAAAAACTAGATACAAGTCTGACCCTACGCAAAGTTGGGCGTAAAGCAACTACCACCTCCACCTACCAAATGCGGCCGTAAATGTCATTCTTGATTTACTGTGAATTATGACTAGGGTTGGCAAGGGTTGCCGACAAGTTGCTGGGTTTGTGAACACTTTTTTAACAGTCCGTAAAATCTTAATCTTAAAATTTTTGGCATTTCAAACAATTTTTTTGAACTATTGTATAGAGATGAAGAAACGGGACCAGGACGGATTTCAGGACAAGATTTTATGGTCTGTCCAAGACCAGGATCAGGACCAGGATTCGAAATTCTAAAAACCAGGATCCTGGTCGGGATCCTGGTCCAAAAACCAGGATTTTTGTTAAATTCCAGAAATCCGGTTTAAACTGCCAGCAAAATTTTTTTTGACACTTTTCCACATTCATTACATCCAGTAAACAATGTTCAATAACAATACTTCAACAACGGGAGCGATTTATTTAAGAAGATTAACATTTCTGCTTTTTCTGGACTCAAAAAATGCAAAGGTAATTTCGATCAAAAGTCTTTTCAAGATGACGTTTCGAAAAAATACCATTTATATTTACCAAATTCGACGACCAGGATTGGCCAAAATACCAGGACCAGGATTTTTTAATTTGACCAGGACCAGGATTTTGTTTTATTGATAAATTTCGACCAGGACGGACCAGGACAGGATCCTGTCCTGTCTTCGTCTCTACTATTATATGCAGAACGGCAAAATCTACGAAACAATTTAAAAAAATTGTGAAATGCCAAAAATGAAGATTTTACAGCCTGTTAAAAAAGTGCTCACAAACCCAGCAACCAGACGGCAAGTAGTTTTAAGACTACCCCTCCCAACCCTAACTATCATACCAAAGAGATTTTGATTCCGCTCACAGATTTATCACTTTTGTCGAAATTTAACATGTAAACCGAACAATTTAATTAATCCAATGTTTGCAGGATGTTGTCGGAAAATTAAGGAAAGACACAAACACTTTTGATTGGAACCCTTTTTTATAAGCAGTGCAACAAACAAACTCAACGAGTGCCAAATAAGGTTGTCGGGAATAGTGTTATTTCGAACCGATGACTAGTTGCTGGGTTTGTGAGCACATTTTCAAGAGGTTGTGAAATCTTCATTTTTAGATTTTTAAACATTTTGTTTCAACAGTTTTGTAGATTTTCGCTTTCCGTGCAAAACTGTTCAAACGGAATGTCTAAAATGAATGATTTCTCACGCGGAATTTTCGCTTTGCCCTAAAATGCTAAAAACGTAGATTTTACACCCTATGAGTATTTGCCAGTGATTGCAAATGACAAGAAAGCTGTCATATGATAATTATCAGATGATAAAATTATCATTTCAAAAAATTGTCATATTTTTTCTAAATTGTCAAATGACAATTGTCATTATGAGAAATTGTCATTTTGTCATATGATAGTTTTTACTTGTCATTTTCTCACATGAGAATTTTTTTCATAGAGACTCATCCGCTAGAGAAGTTAATTTTTCGGAGAATTTCAATAAATTAATTGGCTAGAGAATAGATTGGCGAGCAACCTATGTTTGCCTCAAACATTGAGACTCCTGATGTGAAACTCTTTGGCAAGTGGTCTTTTAATGACGTTCAATTTCAGAAAACCTTGGAGCCAATTTTTTGATTACATGCACATTAGTGGTATAAAAAAATCTGACAAAATGACAAAATGATAATTATCATTGTCATTTTGCAATCAGTGGCAATTAAGACTAACCCTGACAACCCTGTCGAAATTGAAATACCAGCTGTTCAAGTGCAAATCAGCTAACCATTTCTGCTACTGATCTTGTTACCTTATTTTCATTTTTGAAACTCAGTGAAGAATTTATTGAAAGGTTTGTTAATTAAAAATCTTTGTAAAAAATTGTCGGGCGGAATTTTATGTCGTTGCTTTTTTTGAAGTTTTCTGAAAACCTTACTTCTATATCCGTGTGCCTTTTTAAATATTCCATTTTTATATTAATTTTTTGCACCAATTTTTACAATGAAAATATCTGATGAAATGTTAAAAATAAACTATTGTTCATCGTAGTTACAAACATGAAATAATATTTGAAAGTCTTGACTAAACCAATTGCTTTTAATATTATTGCCTTTGGATCCAACAAAAAAAATCCATTGACATAAAAGAGAATGAGTGGTGTGATGAGCTGACAACACAGGCTAGCAGGTGAGAAAAAAGGCTTTTTGTTTGGGGATGGATCTTTTATTGTTTATCTTTTCTCTGATCTGCCTTCTAATTAAACTGGATGATCTATTGGTGAACACTGCACTAGAGCGGCTTGGCCACTGAAAATAAAAATTTTGAAGAATTTACGCGGTCGTCTAATCTATCATATTTTGTTCACTTCTCACACATTTTCATGGAACATAAAGTTTTCTCTTATTGTATGTTATTTGATCAACTTTTTACTGCACTTTTTTGTTTGTAAAAGCTGAATTATGACCTGTTTGTGACTTTTGTGATATGAAGTTTACAGCGGGCGATTTCAAAAAATGCATAAAATACTGTAACCGAAAATTTGTTAGGCTCACATTCTTAGGGTAATAAACGGTAGCGCAAATTTTTTTAAATTCTGAAATTTAAGTCAAAATATTTTTTTTGTATAAATTCACTCTTGACCTTCAAAAAAATTTAAAAAAATTATTTTGAATTTCAATTTGTCTTGCAGAAAATTAGAGACACTTTCTAAAACAGTTTTGAAGTCTTGCGTAGTTCAAATTTTGGTCAATATCTCGTCCTGGTGTCCGCTCTATCGTTCAGATTATAACCTAGCCAAAAAATTTAAACAAAAAGGATTATGCCTGATATTGTTAGTCACCCTGTTGAAAAACCACCCGTAACCCGAGTCAGGTGGTTGTTTCTAGGTGGTAGCAACGAGCTAACACGGTGACCCTATTTAATTGGTAATACTTGGGTCCCTAGCATAGTGGGGCAAATTTTTTAAATTTGGACGGCGTCTCGTCCCCGTCTTTTAAAATTTTACGCCGGCCGTCCCATTTTCAAAAAATTTCAAAAAAAAATTATCGACGTATACGTGACAAAGGATTAAAAATTGGACTTAACCAAGATAAAATAAATAAAAATTCCGATCATACATGAGTTTTGTTGATAATTCCATCCTTCGCAGTCCCGTCTGGATGGACCTCTGTCGGCCGTCTGGCAATCATTCGGCCGTCCGCCGTCTTGCCGTCCGTTACCCGGCCGTCCACCGACCATTTTCCCCCTTTTTCACCCACCTCCAGCCGTCTGGCCGTCCACTTTTCCAGCGCCGTCCAGGACGGGACGGGGATGTGCCCAGCGGACTGGCGCCTCACTATGGTACCTAGATTTTCGATCTAGGTGGTAGTGCTTCAGATGGTTTAATCAAGGTAGCACCTTCGTACAAAGATAAACTGATTCAGTTGGTAATACCTAAGTGATTATTTTGCATCATTTAAGATAAAACCAAGCAAATTGAGCTTTAAGGGTCCTTTTATCGGAATAACCTATATATCTAAGTTTGACTATGTATTGTACCTCTTTAGGTTAGGCTGCCTTGATCTGCTTAGACAAAAATTAGTTTTTTTGGTCTATAATTGTATTTCCGACAATACCGCAAATGTTCTAATATTTTTCATTCAACCTCTGGAGGGGGGCTCTGTTAGGAAGAGGGGTTCTATTAGAGAGGGAGGCAGTCATCAGGTCATCATTGAGCAATTTCTTTTCCTTTTTAATATCCATATTGGGCTAAAAAAGGTAAATAATTGAGGGCAGCCGTTAAATAGCCTATAAATAGCAAAACAAGAACACAAACTATAAAAACAGCACCTAAATAAACTATCCGTGTTGTAGTTCGAAAGAGGAGGGCCATAATCAAGTCCACTGTGCTTGTCAGAATGCAACCCAATTGGGGGAATCAAGTTTACATAGTCGGTTTATGACTCAAATTTTTTTAAAAGCTTTGCAAATGGCGAATAGGACTTCCTGTCACCTTTAGTGTTCTGGGCATTTAATTAAAAAGCACATATAATTCACTATTTGGTAAGCTTTTAAGCTAAAGCTTTAAAAATGAAGTGAAAAGCTGCCAAAAGAAAAAAATATGGTTAAAAAAAACTCACCAAGTTATATGCGAGCTACATCAAACCTAAAATACAAAATTTTCAGACGAAAAGAACTTTTTTCGGAAGACCGATCGATGTAGAAATAGTTAGCGTTAAATTCTGAGCAAAACGCTATGTTCGTAACAAAAACGCTATGTTCGCCGTCCCATGTTAAAGACCACTTTTCTATGCAAATCGAACGCGCTCACTCAAAACTTTGATTTTTGTATGACGAAAAAAAGTAAACCGTCAAAAAGGTGAGATGATATTTGTCAGACACAACATTTCACAAACTTACCATTTATCAGGATGACACTTGACAAAAATGACACCTCATAGATTGAAGCCTGGCAAGAAGGTTGCGGGTAGTATTATTTCGACCCGGTGACTAGTTGCTGGGTTTGTGAGCACTTTTAAAAAGGCTGTAAAAACTTCATTTTTGCCGTTTTAGAGATTCTTTTTGAACTGTTTTGTACAGAAAGGCAAAATCTACAAAGCACTTTAAAAAGAATCTCTAAGACGGTAAAAATGAAGTTTTTACAGCCGCTTGAAAAAGTGCTCACAAACCCAGCAACTAGTCACCGGTTTGAAAAAAGACTACCCCCTTCAACCCTTAACAACCCAAACTTTGTATTGTCACTGCACGATTCAAAACCTTACAGTAAAAACAACAGGTTGGACCAAGCTATACTTTTTAGTATTTTTTTCCGAGAGACCATCTTAGACAAACCAAACCACCCTCAAAACACCTCAAACTACTGCAGACCACTTAAGATGCCACATCGAAGTGTTTTTTTGTGAGTTTGAGGTTCTTTGTGGCCTTCGTGGAGTTTTAGGGTGTTTTGCGGTGATTTAAAATATTTTGGGATGGTACCGGGTAATTTCAGTAGTTTCGAGTGGTTTGGGATAGTTTAAGGTATTTTGGAGCTGTTCGGAATAACTCGGGATGTTTTGGGTATTTTCGCATTTGACAAATGTCGTCACTGCGAAATATCACCTAGCCGTCAAAAATAGTCCTCCGCAGAATTTTCTCACACACAGTTCTCGCGTTGTTCCACGCTCCCCTAGGTCATGTTACCTGTCCTTGTACCACCTGCACTGTTTTCATTGTACAATAATTTTCAAAAAGGAAATTCAGAGGGGCTGAAGCCCGGTCAATAAACATCCCACCCGCCTGGCTACGTCCTTGTAAGTAATGGTAATTTTTGAATTGACCAACCAGTAAAGCAATCCGATATCTCAACTAACCATATTACCGCTCGCAGTAACTGCTTGTCTTTCTCCCATTTTCTCAAGCATTTTAATCTGGTCTTGAGTTTTAGGCTATCCCATTTGCTCACTACCCCTCCTGCTCTTGCTACTACTTTCTTCGGATTAATTTTATTTTGTTTAAGAAGAAGTGGGGGAGAATTTTTCATTGGGGTAGTCTTTCAACAACCCCTTCCCCTACTCCTATTTCCCTAAAAGTAGTGTGATTGAAATTGCTAGTTGGTCATTTTGCCTGACTCAAACACAAACTTTTAAGCTGATTGAATGTAACCTTTTCATGTTTTTCTTTGCTAGCAATGAGTAGAGTGACGAAAGCTAAAAAACGACGGTGAATCTCCCTTCAGTAAATTCTAAAATTTTTATATTACCTTTACGTTTTGCGCTAACCTTACCGTTGCTTACTAAGCTTTTTTATTGGCTACTACCTTTACTCTAAAAAGGCAACCTTGAGAGCTTTTTTTATTAACTCGTCCTGGAGAGTTTGGTCTCATTTCCAAGATTTTTTTTGACAAAAGTTTGGCGAAAACATGATAACTACAGGGTGGTCAAAGTGTTCAGAATTACTTTGCAACCCATCACATTTTAAAATTAGTTTATGATCAGTACAACGCGCTATCGACAGAGTTGGAAACTATCAGGTCTGCGTAAAAGCCCTGCGTTGAACCTAAAGCGACTATCCCTTTGTAATCGGGTTGCAAATTTTTGATTTCGGTGAGTTTCACATATCATTTTTTGTAAGTTAATTTTGAAACCCATTATTTTTTTGTGATTTTTATAAATCAACCCCCCTGCGCCCACGAAGTGGGCGCAGGGGGTTCAGGAAATTTCTTCTAATAGCCTGGGAGTACTGCTTCTCGCAGCCAGATTTCAGAGCATAAAATACGCTTCCCATATAACTTTTTATTAGGACGGCGAGCTTTTGGGGTTCGAGAGGGCTTTGAAAAATGAAAAAAGTAGGAACAACGGGAGAAAAGGCACTGACGTTTCTGCTTCGTTTTTTGCCCTTTTCCAGTTTTTTCAAAACGCTTTGTTTCGGGCACCCCATTTCCGCTACCTCTGAAAAAAGTTATAGCCGGAGAAAAGTTTCACACATCATACCATCTTCCCTGTTTTGGTTGGTAGCCTTTTGTACAGCCATATTTGCAGACTGGAATACGCACTCTAAACTATGTCTCCAAAGCATCAGCATCCATCCATTAACCAGTTTAATTCTGCACCTTAATCAAAATCAAAAATTTCCGTTTGTGTTTCCTCAATGTCCTTTGCACCACCAACGGTCTAATTAGTGGGTGCTGTTGCAAATAGCAGTGAAAAAGAGGTGTTGCGCGAAAGAATACCGAATGGGTTGTTGCTCAACCACCATTGATTTAATCCCACTTTCCCATCATAATTCCTTGTTCCCATTTGCCTCCTCTAGGAAGAGAGTGGAATTCAATGTTCTGTTGTTGCAGTCATTTACCATACTACCTACCTACCTATGAAAGTGGTGAGAGAACACACGAAATTTGTTAAGAAAAATTTAACAACCCAATTTTTTTTCTTAAAAGTTTGGTTAAAAACGAATAGAGGATGAGCAAGAGTGTATTCAGTTCAAGGCAATTTACTTTGTTTTAATCTTTGTTTAGTTCTGTATAGTGTTTAAAATTATATGCTAAATAGTCAAGGGAAACCACCCTCTCCCCCCTTCCAATCTCCCCCTCCTCCCAAGTTAGGTTTACTATAATAGTTCGACTAAAACTATTTAAAAATTCCGAAAATAAATTGTGAAAAGAAAAATGTAGAATTTAAAACCCATCAAATAATTTTACTGGGACTATACTAAAAAAATGTAACTGAGGAATTTCTGAGAACTTCTCTTCCATATACTGCCAGAAATATATGATCAAATGTACTGGAGAGCGCGTGCGAGTATGTGATCTGGAAGTATGTGATCTTCATTAACAAGACCTTCCGGTTCAACAACTTGATAGGTTTCACATTTATATTTATAAAATATTTAAAAAAAATTTTTGATGGGTTGCAGAATAGAATTTTTACAAGAATGAAGGCAACACATTTATATGATGTGTTTCAAATTCTTTTACTTCAGAGACGGAAACGGGACGGGATCTCGATCGTGCCTGATCGATTTTTTCCCCGAAAATCTTGATCCGAGTTCCCGCCAGATCATTTTCCAAAATCCCGAAATTTGTCGAATCCGATGGAAATTTATCAAATAAAAAACATTATTTAATGCTTTTTTTGCAAAATTGATTCTTTTGCTCTCTCTCCGTGTTTATTCCTCTCGGCTCCAGCAACAAGTCAGCCAATTGAGCAAGTATTTTTGGTTACCGGCGATGTCTATGACTACTGAAAAAGCAACTTGAAACCAGAGAAAGCCGACATGTTAATCTTTTTGAACAAAACTTTACCACTGATAAATTATTGTTATTAAATGATGTCGATTATGTGAAGCATAGCAAAATAAAATATTTCTGAAGGAATATTTGTAATCATGGAGCAATTTATGTGTGGGATTTCTGGTAAAAAACAAGAAAATGACTGAATCCCTAAATTTGAACGGGATCCCAAAATTTTAAGCGAAAATCCCGATCCCGAAATTTTTCGGCTGAAAATTTCGTCCCGAAATCCCGCCCGAAGTCCTTTTTCCGTCTTTACTTCACATCTGATATTTGAATTCTGAAACCCAAGACAATTTTAGATTAGCTTTAATAAATATTTGTGAAACCCATCCAAATCTATTTGAAGCAAGATTTTTTACACAACCCAATATAAAGCTTTGAAACCAATCAAAGAGTGAACCCAAAAAGGGTTAAGTCAGAAATTTCCTCGCTGCCCGTATAAGACGTAGCAATTTCTCGAGATTTTTCGCATAGAAACTTTTAGTGCTTTAGGCGAGAGTTTTGGAAAGTGCGGTTTGTCCTCTTGATGGGTTTTTTGAAACAATTGTGTGCACTTCAATACAGATTATTCAACTGGTCATATGATTGAAACTTATAAAAATTCTATAATAGGTTGAAATAATTCCGGAAAATGGAAATGTCAATTTTGAAACTTATTTAAGAATTTTAGCATGATTCGGATGCACTGATTATAAGCTCCTTAAAAATCAATCTCCAAATTGATTTTTTTCTTATCCTTTGAAGGGACATACCGGACAGCCTGTTAATACTTGCGGAAACATATATTTTTTGCTTTAGATTTTCGCCTTTTTCACCAATTCAACAGAACTTTTTTCACATTTGCGAGTCGCATGCACTAAAAAGTATTTCTGATTTCTTTTTTTGACTAGGAACATTTAAAGGAGCGTGCTTTTCTGTTGATAAGTCAATTGTTGATATTTGAATTCCCGGGGACAAAATCCTACACTATGCTTTTGGCACGAATTGTTTTTTGAATGCAAGCATTTTTTATTTCAAATATTTTTTTTGAATTCTTGATTTTCGTCAAACCCAGCAATTGTGGGTGCAGCGAAAAGCATGACTACTCACTGTAATTCTAGGGAATTCAAGTTTCGAATTTCAAGAGTTCCAAAAAGAATTTTGTCAACGCTAAGGTTCTGCCTAAAATTCTGCCCTCATACCAAAATCTCTACCTATTTAGGTATGTGTCCGTAGAAACTGATGTTACTTACTAATCAGACCAAAACAAATTCTAGGGCCCAGCCAGTAGCTTACCTACCGACCAAAGCAAAAGAAATTGTAAAGCCGAGCCAAAAACTCGACAAATTTGACACTCCAAAGAGGTCTGGCTCAGGCTCAACTTCGGGACACCACCCGGCTGAATGTTTCAGCTTCAGACGAGTAGTCATGCTTTTCGCTGCAGCCACAGCTGCTGGGTTTGACGGAATTCAAGAATTCAAAAAGAATATTTAAACTAAAAATGCTTAAATTCAAAAAACAATTGCTGCCAAAACCATAGTGTAGGATTTTGTCCCCGGGAATTCAAATATCAACAATTGACTTATCAACAGGAAAGCATGCTTCTTTAAGCTCCAAGGGTCCTTAAGAAACGTCCCACAAGATACATGCGTTAATATTTCCCTCTTCTAAACTTTGATTTATTAAAAAAAATTAACATAAAGACATAACATGAAAATAGAGAAGTTGAAAAAAATTGCTAGTCATTGCCGTTGTTTGCGCTGCCTTTAAAGTTTTGTTATTTTTAACACTCTAAATTTTTATTTACATTCAGTAGCAGAACAGAGTTAGCAATAAAACAATTTTAGGGTTTTCTTAAAAAACAGAGAAAGTTTTGAAATAAAAATTTTAAATTTTAAATATTAAATATTTATAGGCAAAATAAGAGTTGAGTCATAATCCCATTTGATGTGGAGACAGCAGGTGTCAACCAGGGTCGTTTGGGAGGAGGCTAGTCTAGCACGAACAACATCCATTCATTCGCATTCAACTCAATTAAATAAATCTGTTGGATGAAGTCTCTTTTTTGCATGTTGGTTGTTGTACTCTTCTAGAAAATTATACCTTTTTGCTGGTGGTTGATATTCAAAACAGCAAACTGCGGAAGCAAAATCTATAGTTCTCTTTTGACGACATATTTGCTACTTATTTAACGGCCCGTAAAATTCCGCGATTTTGAAATTGAATTTGAAATGGCCATGACTTTTGTCTTTAGAGGGCGTCGCACAAAAACTGAATCATGTTTAAAAAAATGGTCAAGGTCTTTTAAATCCTGACAAAAAAAATTGCAGTTTCAGCCATGGATTCATCTAAAATTTAAAAAAACATCAGTTACCGTAAATACCAGGGGTGGGACGGAATTCCGATTTCCGTCTTCCGATTTCGGAAAAAATGGGTCAAATTTCGGAAATTTCGGAAGAAAATAAATAACTTAGAAAAATTAAAAAAAATTTTTTTTTCAGAAATTCTTTGAATTTCTTCCGATTTCCGTCTTCCGATTTCCGGCACTTTTTTCCTTCCGATTTCCGACTTCAATTTTGAAAATTTTTCTTCCGGTTCCGATTTTTGTTCCGACTTTTTTTGTCTTCCGTCCCAACCCTGGTAAATACTCTAATAAACGGGCCCGCCTACGGTTAACTATTTTCAAATTTGTTTTGCTTTTTTAACTCCAACATTGTTTATTTTTTAAAACGTACGACCACTCATTTTGTAGATCTTTCCAAACTCTACAAAATGAGTGGTCGTACGCTAAAAGTAAACAATGTTGGGGTTAAAAAGCAAAACAAATTTGAAAATAGTTAACTGTAGAAGGGCTAGTTTATCAGAGTATTTACGGTACAAGGAACCACAGGCGCCTATCGGCACCTCTACAGTATTTCGAAATTTCAATGAGGGGCTATGACTTCATTCATAAAAATAGGTATATCCCCTATTAGAACTAATTTTTTTTGCCTGTTCTATTTTTTAAACGAAAGCTGACATTCTGGGGAACACGATGGTATTAGCGACAAAAGTGATTTCGCTATCTACGACCCGTTCTGGCCTTCGAAGTAAAAAAGTGTTAACCACCCACTCACCCACACATGCCAAATACTATCTCTATATAGTATTTGGCATGTGTCCGTCCTACTTTTTAATGGACATTTTGACCACATTCAGGCCATTTTTGCTTATTTTTCCGATTATTTTCGGCAATGTCTCGACGGAACCCCAAACTTCAGACAATTCAGCGTCTTTTTATGCCGAGACCCAGGAAAATGTCTTCGAAAAAGAAAAACTTTTGTGGTCCCTCAAAATTGGAGTTGGAGGATTTTGGGGTAGGCCTGGAGGATGGTTTTTCTGCTTCCAACGATGGCCATTTTTGCGATGTCTCGAAAAGAACGTAGACGTAGATAGACGCGTAGTTTTTCACGATGAATGCACTATCGAAATTTCGAAATACTATAGAGGCGCCGATAGGCGCCTGTGGTCCCTTGTATAAGATATCAGTAGTTGCGAAAGTGCATTATTACAATTTTTTGACCAACAAAATAACAAGAAATCCAAATTATCATTCAAAACTATTAGGTCGTCCAATAAGTTTTGAGAAAAAGTACGTGGATTCGCTTTAATTTTCAAAGTGCATCATTTGGCACATTTGACAATGATGTCTCTACGTGTCATATACCATTTTGTAGCCCGTTCTCTGTTCTTTTAAATGTGATATTGAACAATTCTTTGTTATTAAAAAATAGGATCAAAAATAGGAAAACAAAAATGTGCATAAATTTACCAAACTTGAGAAATTATTTGTTTTTTTATTTTTGGTCCAATTTTGTTATAACAAAGAGCCGGTTAATACGACATTCAAAAGAGGAGAGAACGGGCTACAAAATGGTATATGACACGTAGAGACATCATTGTCAATGATGTACTTTGAAAATTAAAGCGAATCCACGTACTTTTTCTCAAAACTTATTGGACAAGTCAACTATCAACTCGTAACCAATTTAACTCGCGAGGGTTTTTTTCCAGGGCTTCTGACATGTGATCAGAACCGATGGACAATTTTTTAATAATCTACTCAACAAAATTATATCTCAGAAAGCGCATTTTGATCAGATCTCAACGGATTCGCATTTGGAATGAAATTTTAATTTTTTAAATGGCTTTTAAAAAAATGTCGACCTTTTTTAAATTTTGCGAAAATTAATTTTAATGAGGATATGGTCGCTAGTTGAATTTTTCGCGAATTGAAAAGTCACCATTTTGAAATAGAGGCTCTATACGCATTCGCGCCCACCCCGAAAAAAATATGCCTTGGTCCCCCCTGTTGTTTTTTATTGGAATTTTTCATGTTATTATAGATGCTCAAGAAAATCGCTTAGAACTCAATCTTTCTTCGCTAAAACGAAATTGACCACCAACAATCTTTTGGCTATTCTTTATATGTGGGCATATGATTACGACAATCGACATGTTGTGCGTGAACTCAATTTGAATAAAGGTGACGTCGTCGATTACATGGCAAAAATAAGAGAAGCAGCTGACTACTATTGTGACCATCAGCCATTGATTGGAGGAGAAGGAAAATTTTTTATTGTTCTTTACCTTATTTCTCTGATTTTTTAGGAGAAATAATTGAAATGGATGAAAGCGCATTTTCAAGACCAAAACATCATCGCAGAGCACCAAAAGGCGGACACAGTCGCTGGATGGTTTTTAAAAAAACAACAGGGGGGACCAAGGCAAAATTTTGCGAAAAAAGCAAAAAAATACAACAGGGGGGACCAAGGCATATTTTTTTCGGGGTGGGCGCGAATGCGTATAGAGCCGAAATAGATATTTAAAACAATTGATTGACTAGACAATGATTTTACTGTGAAATTTTGGTAGGCTGCAACTAAAGTGCGCCCTTAAAAGTTTGAATTTCACCAGCAAGTTGTTAAAGTCCACCCTCAAATTTTTTTAATTTTTGTTATAATTTTTAAGCTTTTTTTGCATTAGGATCTGAGCTTTTTTATAAACTATCAAACTTTTAGAAATGTAAAGAAATGGAGTTTTTATTTGAATTTGCGTTTTTTAAAAACCCCTGAATACCGTATTCTCTCTATTAGTTCCACGCGTGGGATTATTTTCCAATCGTCCGAAAATCGGAAAAATTTGGGGTCGATCTCGAGATTTTTGGGTTAAAATCCAAAAAACAGAATCGGTAGAGCTCGTGGGAGTTAAGAAAATGCAATAAACAGCTTTGTTGAATATTTTTTCTGAGATGATATACAAGTCCTCAAAGTTGGGGGTGTGGGAATAATAGAGAGTGTGGGAATAATAGAGAGAATACGGTATTTACATTTCTCAAATCATTCAGCGGATAGCTGATTAGAAAGCCAGCATCCAGAGCCACACTCTAGTGCAAAATTTTCAAAAAGCTCAAAGAAAAATGACAACATAACATTTCGGAGGTCAGAATTTGGTAATAATCTAATGAAACACAGACTTTTGAGGACGCGATTCAATTTGAGCCATTTCAATCCCATGTGCCAAATCTGGCTTCTTAGGTGTTGGCGAAACATTTTTTCTGATTCATTTTGTAGAGCACAGAATCGGCTCGGTATTCTGAAATGACAAGAGGGTTGTAGCCGAACACTTGAGTGAAGAAGAGAATGCACTCTGCTCTCTCTTTGTAATGGCTGTGTCTGGTGGACAGTCCTTGAGGTGAAAACTTGCCTCTGAAAAATAAATATTAGTCTTATTAAGACAGCTTAAAGGACCATGCTCGTGGTGGTCTGGTGGGTCCCTGCCGATTCAAAATTTTTTCCTAATCGTTGCATTTCTGTACGCATTTTTTAACTTTGTTTCTAACAAAACAAGGCCTAGAATTCAGTTTTAAGGGGGACCCACCAGGCCACCGCGAACATGGTTCTTTAAAGGACCACGAAATTTGAAATCTGAATTCGCGCCGAACCACCGTAATTATGTCAATAATGTTTTCAAATTAATTTTTTGTGTGCTTTAAAAATTTCAATTTCATTTATTGTTCCATGTATTAGGTTGTCCCAAAAGTTGTGAGACTAACCGCGTGAATTTTTTTGTGAAATTTTTAGATCATGATTTTTTTATGTTGTTGTTTGCATCTGTACTGGCGATAGCCACATTACCAATATGTCCAATAACTTTTCACCGTTTTTTTAAATTTTACTCATAATTTGATTTTTAAAGTTTTACTTTTGTTTTACTATGTTCTTAGGGCAACTTTTTACGCTGAGTCCAATTGTCAACTCAGAATTGCTTATTTTGTTCATGCTAAAAAAATTATGTAAAAATGATTAAAATGTATAAATACAGTTGCGGACAATTGTACCGAACGACACAACATTTTTAATTTTGCGTTTTTGCGTGGAAAAATCACAATCTATTGAAAAACCGAAAAAACTATTTTGTAGCGCTGTTCAAGGGCTACAAAATGGATGATTTGTTTTTTTTATTTGTCCACTTTTTATCTATACATTATGTCAATGTTTGGGTAGGTACAAAATTTTAACCCGACAATTGATAGCGAACGATTCCTATTTGAGCTGATTGATTTTATTTTTTCACTTGTTCTGTGAGTTTTTTAATTATTGTTTGTGAGCCCTGTCTCTCAGCTACAATTTGATAGGTCAAACTTATTTCTTTGATTATTCTGGGAAAATTTATGACCATATCGCGGTGTCGAGCACGGGCTCGACATCGCAATAAAGACGGGAGTAACAATTTTAATAAAAGGAATGAAAAAATTTAATAAAAAAGAAAATTTGGAATTCGATCTCGAGATTTTTGGGCGCTCAACTAAAATCTGAAAAGTGCAATCGGTAGAGCTCGCAGGAGTTAAGAAAACGCGTAAACAGCTTTGCAAAAAATTGACTCTGGGCTGAGATAGAGGTCCTCAAAGTTACGGGGGAATTATTAGAGCAGGGGGGAGCTATTAGAGGTAATACGGTACCCAATTTGGTACTTTGCTATGAAAATGATTATTAGGTTCTTATGAACCCAACTAGATCATCACAACATAAAAGCATTGGCATAATATGATTTGGTTTACGAAAAAACTGAAATATGCCACAAAAAAAGATAAAATGTGCTATGAAAAAGATAATTCCCACCATGAACGAGTTCTGGCACGAAAAGAATAACTTTTTACAAGGAAGAAATAATCATTTTCGTGGAATGTTTCATTTTTTTGTGGCAACTCGTTTTTAGTGGCATAAATAATCTTTTTCGTGGTGTATTTCAGCTTTTTCAACCAAATCAATATACCGTATTTTCTGCAATTAAAGCACCGGACGCTTATTTTTTAATCGACTTCTAGGAGGACGTTAATTAGACTCATTTTGAGATTTTCTTCAAAAACGGTTTTTCGATTTTTTTTATATATTCATCGGCAAAATAACAAATGGGTTTCATTATGAAAAATTTATTAGAATAATTGTAATAAAAATGTTTGATGGGTTTCCAAAATAAAATTCTGGGATATATCAAATTCAATTTTGGAAACCTATCAAACATTTTTATTACAATTATTCTAATAAATTTTCATAATGAAACCCAATTGTTATTTTGCAGATGAATATATATAAAAATCACATTTTATCCATCAGATAATCCATTAGATATTATCTATCAGATAAATTTTATCTTCTGGACAAAAAGTAATTTGATTTTATCTAACAGATAAATTTATCTGTTCAGATAAATTTATCTATTTTGCGCACTACGGAACAATTCGATCAGTTTCAAAATCAACTTTTCAAAAGAATAATTTAATATGTGAAATCCTTCGAAATTTAATAATTAATAATATTTGTAACAATATTAGATATAAAATTTTAATTAAAAAAAACACTTTGCAACCCGTCAACAAGTTTTTCATAGGATTGACAAGTCCATTACAGTAATTACGTAAGCCAGAAGCGTTACTGGGCGCAAGCATTTTTCTGTGTCTCGCAAAGGCAATACTGTCGACTCTCGATAACTCGCCACCTTCCTCAAGTTCGTTCCCACCTTACGTCCGACACTTTCTTACCTCAAATTTCGAAAATTTTTGACGAACATGATTCGTCCATCTTGTGCGCAATATAGAAAGGATTCCGATCTTGACGATCATTTTTTAAAATATTTGATTTTTTGCCACTAAGACCGGCAAAATCGGAATCCTTGCGATATTACTATGGGGAATGGGGGGTTATCGAGTGTCGACTGTATCTTATCGAGATTTAGACTTCAGGTTTAGCCCTTCCCTCACGGGAAAGGCCTCCAAAAATTGCTTACTCATAAGCGCCCCTCTGCACGGAAATCTTTAGTAAAAGGCGAAAGATTTTCTCGCTCAAATGCAGAGGGACCAGAGATGTTTGAGCAGCAAGATAAAAGTATATACACAGTTTTCTCCTCCACTAAGTGCTGGTTTTGACAAGGCTACAGAGGATTAGACAATACATACTCTTTCGTTTCATATTGTTTTTCTTTAAATTTTTGGATGCCCTTTGGGGCACTTTAAGCAATGTGGTATATGGAATCACTCACCTTGTCTAATTTTTTCGGCTAAGCCATACCTGAAACCAAAAGATTTTATGCATACCGAGCGGGAATCCAGAACGAGACTTTGACCAAAATTCAAATCATGTGGACCGAGAATTCCAAACTGTTTCCGGCCATCATTTTTCTAATCCAAAATATAAATTTGAAATAAATTATATTAGCTATTTTTGAAAAACAATGGTCCTTTTATCCAATGCATCTAAAAAAATATTTTCACGAAAAATTTAAGAATACAGTCCACACTTGATAAATCGGAAACTTTGGAGATCAGCCTGTAGTGCCGGTTTGTCGAGGGTGTCGGTTTTATGGGGATAAGGCTCGTCGAGTTTCTTTGTCGGCTAGCCAAATTAGACCCCTTCACAGTCACGAGAGCGGACTGTGAAAACATTTGGTTTTTCGGAAAAGTAAATTTTTTTAAAGCAATATTCGTATCCCCCACCTTTCTCGAAATGTTCTCTTCGTGTGATTTCATTCACTTAAATTTTGAATAATTGTTTCAAAAACTAGCAGAGCAACAGAAAGCTAAATATTTAATACAAGGGGGGTAGGCGCCTATCGGCGCCTTTATCGTGCTTTTACTGCACCACTCATAGAAAACTCATAAAATCCCGAATTTTCAACTTCAACCATGAAAATTTCCATATTTTGAAAACGAAAACCCAAATCTCATATTAAAGGGTCCTCCGCCGTCGAAAGGGTTTCCTAATGAAACTAAACTTGCCCATTAAACCATTGTCCAGAAAAAAGTTATAGAGTGCTCAATGGAACCACTCAAAATGGCGACAGACACAGCCGACCTAAATACTATATGAGATTCATTTAAATGACTTTGCCATTATCATTATGATTTACCTTTTCCATAAATTGTTTTCTTTAGCTCTCATCTATCTGTTATTGTTGAAAAAAAGTTGGCCGGAGTATATTATAGCAAGTCCTTCAAAAGGGATTTTAACGGCTTTTTTGTGTGTTTTAGGCTTGAAACCCCCAAAACACACAAAAAAGCAGTAAAACCCATTTTTGGGAGGACTTGCTATAATATACTTTAGCCAAAAAGTTTGGGCACTTATTTAGTCCGCGGGGCGAATTTTATAATTTTTCGTAAATCGTATATAAAAATCTCCTAGGTAATTTTTATATCCTAAAACGATAAAAAAGTTGTTTTGCTACACTTTTCTATAAAGTTGGATTCGGTCGGTTAACCGAACCGGTCGGTTAACCGAAAACCGGGTTTTTGGCAAATAAACCGAAAACCGGTTTCAAAAAAACCGGGAAAACCGAAAACCTTGTTTAGCATAATACCGGTTTATTTGCGACAAAAATTAACCGAAAACCGGGTACAGTTCGGTTAACCTACCGAAAATTTTTGAAAAAACCGGAACCGAAAACCGGCTTTGAAAAAAACCGGTTTTTAAAACCGATCCGAAAAAAAACCGACCGAATCCAACTCTACTTTTCTACATAAAAATTCAATTTTTTAAAAACATTGTGACTAAAATCTGACTTTTTTTGCCTTGCGGGGGCCAAGGTAAATCAAGATTTCGGTCAAATTTCAGTCAAATTTTTTTCAAAAATCGAACTTTTTTCATTTAAGAAAAAGTGTCGCAAAACAATGCTTTTATCGTTTTTAGGATATGAAAATTACCTAGGAGATTTTTATATACGATTTACGAAAAATTATGAAATGCGCCCCCCGGACTGAATAAGTTCCAAAGTTTGCAAAATACCACTTTCATAGTTTATTTTTTAGATTTTTCTAATTCACTAATTTTTTAATCACTAATGACTGCTATTCTCACCTCCACACTTGCCCAACACCAAAATCAGCCCTTGTTCAACAGTCTGCCCTCTGCAAATTTCTTTCGGAAACTTCGAGTGGGGGCTAAATTGAAGGTGAGTTCAACCATTTTTTTATTTCCTTTCTTTGCAATACAATCATTTTTTTAATCGATAAAGCAAAAATTTATAATTTTTCAAATAAAACTCTATTTGACTAGTGCAAGCAAGAAGGAAAGAGAGTATAATCGTGACTAATTACAGCTGCTGGCAAGCAGGGGCGAAAACACATTAGCCGATTATTTTTTAAATATAGGCTTGCTCCACTGCCGTTTTTTTAACAAACGAATAAGAAAAAGAGATAGTGAAAATTGGAGACACTTTACAGGCAAGTGAGTAGAGCAATTTCACATGCACAACCCAGCTTTTAATATTTTTATTTATTTTATGATCATTTTTTACATCATTGGAGTGACTCTGCTCAATCAGTTATCGAAATTGACATCGTTTTTGAAGCTAATATGGCCTACATCGTTTTGAATTCTACACGGTTTTTTGGAATTGGTGATGCAAGCCATAGTGGACAGTTGTTAAATTAAATTTACAGAATAATATCTAAACCAGTAAGAATTTTTAATTTTGATATTGGGTTGTCCAATAAGTCTTGCCTTGAGAAGGCTGTGTGGTTCGACACTTTAATGGGTTTTGAAATTTTTTTTCTATAATAATTAATCCAAAATTGTTTGAATAGTTGGATAGTCAAATGAGGATCTACATGTCTTGATGAGCCTGAAAAACAATCGTGTTCTAGACCACCGATGTTTTTTCTTCATTTAGGTCTTATTCGGTTACCAAAAATGACCCAACCATAATGACCCACGATCTAAACTGACCAACAACTTTCTGTTAGGATTCACAACAACTTTCTGTTAGGATTTATGAAGTCCGCGAATGGTTTTAGAAAATGTAAAGTAATTGAAATAATATTGGCTTGGTGGATTTCCAACTAAATATTTTCTATTCAAAATTTGTATTCTGAACCCTAAAAAGATATATAACCCATCAAATTTTTTCGGCTAGTTTGGTTCCAACGCTGTATCCGATAGATAGACTTGCTAGTTGTCGCAACAGCAGTTAATTTACTGGTGGCAATATAGTATTGGTAGAATTAAGTTTTTAGTTGGCAGAACAGTTCTCGCCCAATTTCACTCTTGATTGAGGTTTACCAGTGAGGTTCAATAAAAACAATGATAAGGCAAAAATTAGAGGTAAAAAGTGTAGGACCCGAGGTAGGAACGAACTTGAGGGAAATGGGGGGTTATCGAGTGTCGACTGTATCTTATCGAGATTTAGACTTCAGGTTTAGCCCTCGGAAAGGCCTCCAAAAATTGCTTACTCATAAGCGCCCCTCTGCACGGAAATCTTTAGTAAAAGGCGAAAGATTTTCTCGCTCAAATGCAGAGGGACCAGAGATGTTTGAGTAGTAAGATAAAAGTATATACACAGTTTTCTCCTCCACTAAGTGCTGGTTTTGACAAGGCTACAGAGGATTAGACAATACATACTCTTTCGTTTCATAATGTTTTTCTTTAAATTTTGGATGCCCTTTGGGGTGCTTTAAGCAATGTGGTATATGGAATCACTCACCTTGTCTAATTTTTTCGGCTAAGCCATACCTGAAACCAAAAGATTTTATGCATACCGAGCGGGAATCCAGAACAAGACTTTGACCAAAATTCAAATCACGTGGACCGAGAATTCCAAACTGTTTCAGGCCGTCATTTTTTCTAATCCAAAATATAAATTTGAAATAAATTTTATTAGCTATTTTTGAAAAACAAGGGTCCTTTTATCCAATGCATCCAAAAAAATATTTTCACGAAAAATTTAAGAATGCAGTGCGCACTTGATTTCGGTTCCATCAGCGGATTTTTTTTTGCAAAAAAATCTGCCTGGTGGGGACCAGCGCATGACTTATTATAGGCGTCAACACATACAAAGCCGCAAAAGACTTCAAATTTCAACGATTGAATTTTTTCGATACGATCTTCCTAACATGTATTGCTCTCTTCTTTCAAATGCGAGTGAGTGTGCTTAATTCTTCTAAGTTTTTGGTGTTATTGCCTGGTTGTAATTGGAATAGAAACCGCAGGATGGTTGTGACGAATTATCTTCTTCTTTTCCCACTTTTCCCCCTTCTCACATTTTTCCATGCCACCACCGGTGATGCTGTGTATGGCTTCTGATAGATAGACTTGCTAGTGGTGGCAACAGCAGTTAATTTACTAGTGGCAATATAATATTGGCAGAATTAAGTTTTTAGTTGGCATAACAATTCTTGGCCAATTTCTGTTTTGTTTGTGGTTTACCAGTGAGGTGCAATAAAAACAATGATAAGTGAACTTTTTTTCATGACTCATCAAAGAAGTTTCATACTCTGCTAGATGCGATTTTTTAGCCAATTTATTTAAATATGTAATATGTTTTCAATCGAAAATTCACGTGTATCCTTAATCTGCCGATCTTTTTGAGAGACGAAAATTTCAAATGAAGATCACAAAAAAGAGCGAGATCCCTTTGTAGAATTTTTTTGCAGTCAAACCGGCTAGTAAAGATTTGGCAAACACGAGATTTGGCAAGCTCAACTAAGCTATTGAAGGCATGATTACCCCACATTTACTAGTTCAAAAACGCCCGAAAGCATTTTTTCCAACGTCTTCGCTGCTAAACCATGCTCAGAGTCTGCTCAGCTACTTTGTTTAATGACAAATATCGGCTTGCGAAAATCGTTTTGACACGTCTCATTTTGGCGAATCTCGATTTTGCCAAATATTCCCTAGACGTCTAGGAGTCTACCGTCTACCGTTTTGACACGTTTCATTTTGGCGAATCTCGATTTTGCGAAATCTCCCCTAGCCGTCTAGGGGTCTACCGTCTACCGTTTTGACACGTCTCATTTTGGCGAATCTCGATTTTGCCAAATCTCCCTAGCCGTCTAGGGGTCTACCGTCTACCGTTTTGACACGTCTCATTTTGGCGAATCTCGATTTTGCCAAATCTCCCCTAACCGTCAAAACTTAATATAATCATGACAATCTGGAAGGATAAACTCTCTCGAAATCAATGAAGTTTTTTGGGACATAAAATAAAACTCATATTTTTTTGCAAGAATTCGTTCACCTCCGATTTCGTTCATACTTGTGATAAATTATGATATCTTTGATAAAAAAAATTATGGGTTTTGTAACCTACAAAAATAACCCACTTTTTGATAGGGCTTCAGGTGAAAACACCCGTCAAAATATGTGAATCTCACGTCAAATTTATTGTTTTCCCCGTAAATTTAAATTTCCAGGAAAATATATAAATATCCCGTCAAAATGTGGAAATTTCCCGTCAAATTTAGTTTTTACCCCGTCAAATTGTGAAATAGTCTAAAATTATTTCTTCCTAAGTTTATAGCTTTGTATTTGCACTCAATGCAGTCCAGGGTCTCTGTAAAAATCGCCTTCAATGAAATTGACAGTCGATTTGGCATTTTAAGCAAAACAAAATTTGAATTTGACGGGAGATATACATATTTTGACGGGAGTTTCCAATTTGAGCCTTTTTTGAAAACATGCTAAAATACAAGTCTCAAATCTGACGGCACGTGCAAAAAAATCAATTTTAAAAAGTTGACCAAAATTTGGGATCAATTTTTCGAGGGCACCAACACACATATAGCCAATTTTTCAATAATGTCCTAAGTCTAACAAGGGAACTGATAAATCTTATATCTGCCTTGTTCTGGCTGAAAAGTGCCCTGTTTTTTTGAGTTTTGGTCGGAGAGGCATGTATCTAAGCACTTTTTTTTTAATTGATTACACTAGCAGGTAACCGTGTGACTCTAGTTTCTAACAGTGTATCATTTGTAGTAACATCTTCGCAAAATGTGGCTCTAACAGATAAAAGTATGAAGCAAGTCAGAAGAATAATTTGGTTCATATTTTCACCTTTTTGTACAACATTTTGCAAAGATGTTGCAACAAATGATGCACTGTTAGAAACTAGATTCGCAGGGCTATCTGATGATGTTATCATTTCGAAAAAATTGTTTGAATACTTGCCTCTTCAACTAAAACTCAAAAAACAAAGAAATTTTCAGCCAAAAACGAGGCACTTTTCAGCCAGAGCAAGGCACATTTGATACTTGTCCCCAAAACACAAGGCCTGTCAGGCACTAACCCACTGCCTCTACAACACCACAACACATGTCTGTCAGTTTCATTTTCAAGTATATATCGACTAAGCTCAACTTTCATATAGTTAGTTACCTTTAGAGTTGCCAAGGGAAGTGTTAAAACGACTTGCCGACTAGTTGCTGGGTTTGACAGCACTTTTTCAACGGGCTGTAAAATCTCCCTTTTTAGCATTTCAGAATTTTTTTTTGACTTTTTACGCAGAACGGCAAAATCTACAAAACAGTTCAAAAAGAATTTCTGAAATGCCGAAAATGAAAATTTTACAGATTGTTGAAAAAGTGCTCTCAAACCCAGCAACTAGTCGGCAAGTCGTTTTAACACTACCCTTGCCAACCCTAGTTTCCTTGAAAAATTGAGCTCAGGGACATTTGGACATTTATGTCAAATAATATTTTTCAATGTTCTATCAATCTAGAAAAACAGTTTTCCCGGATCTCGACGACACCAACATGTGTTCCCTTGTAAGGTTAAAACGGACAAAGGCCGTTTTCAAGTGAGAAAGTATCCTGAAGAGTAGCGTACTGAAAAAGGAACCTCCCTGGGTGTCATTTTTGGACCCTATGGCGAGGATTTTTTGATTGCATATTGTTGTAGAGGATCCATGACTTCCTAGCAAAACCGGTCACGGGTAGCAAAAATTTTTATTCAAGTTTTTTGTCCACAAAATTTTCATTTTCAAGTTGTATTCATTTAGTACTTAAAATGACCGTTAGAATCTAGCAAACGCTTTAGTAGTGAAAAATCTTAAACTTTATATAGAGATAATTTAGGATTCAACCAAAGCAGGTCACATATCAGCGTTTTACTTGAAATATGCTGACACATGACTTGCTTTTGTTCAATTCTAAATAAATTCTATATAAAGTTTAAGATCTGTAGCACTAAAATGTTTGCTAGTTTCTAGCGGTAATTTTGAGAGCTCAACGATTGCAACCGACCGAAAAAATTTCGTGAACAGCAGAAATTTAATAAAACATTTCTATAAATCCATGATGCCCGCATCACCGGTGACTCATAATTTTGATTCAGGTGTTGTAAATACGGTTGGCAAGGGCAGTCTTAAAACGACTTGCCGACTAGTTGCTGGGTTTGTGAACACTTTTTTAACAGGCTGTAAAATCTTCAATTTTGGCATTTCAGAATTTTTTTTAACTGTTTTGTAGATTTTGCCGTTCTGCATATTAATAGTTCAAAATTTTTTTTTGAAATGCCAAAATGAAGATTTTACAGCTTGTTAAAAATGTGTTCACGAACCCAGCAACTAGTCGGCAAGTCGTTTTATGACTACCCTCGCCAACGTCAGATGTAACACTGTTTGTGGCGGTATGTACGCTTGGTTCTTAAGTTCGTAGGTGGTTATACGTAACAGACCGTATTTATGTATGGGTTGCAATAAATGAGAATCGGCACTCAATTAATTGCCGTGTTTGAAAATCGAAATTTTCACTACACAATTTACTATTTGAAAAACGTCGGTTAATCAATAAATGGCGAATTTCGCGAAAATTTCAAATTTTCCACTTGTCTTTGATAAATTTCAATAGTCGTCGATATAGAATCTTAACTCCGAAGATCAGATAAGACAGCATCTGCTCTAGCCTGGCGGCTTTTCACCTCATTTAATACGCAGCTCTGACAGTAATGGCTTCAGAATAAAACCCTTATTCCAAATCATTTGTAACATTTTGCACTTTTACTTCCACTGCAAAATGGCTGAATTTTCAAATTATATGCGTCATTGCCTCCTTTTTTGTTTTACAAGGACCATTCAATTAGCGCCGATGGTTCTGCCAGACAGCTGAGGCAGGTTTATGGGGAGAAGGCACCAGGATCTTCTTTCTGTAGCAAATGGCTTGAGCTGTTTCGTGAAGGCAAAAAAGGAGTAGACGATCTGGAAGATGAGCCAAGAACTGGGCGCCCAAGCGACTTCGACGACAACAAACTGGTTGCCTTAGTAGAGGAAGATCCAAAACTCACCATCCGCGAACTGGCTCCAATGCTCAACTGTGCTCACAATACCGTCCTCAGGCATCTACATTCTCTCGGAAAGGTAAGCAAACTCGGTCAATGGGTTCCACACCGCCTTACTCAAAAGAATAAAAAAGACCGTATGGTGATTGCACAACAACTATTAAATCGCTTACACGAGGGTGACATAAAGCTGGACGAAATAGTTACATCTGATGAAAATGGGCTCTCTATGCCAACGTAGTGCGCCGGCGCGAATGGACTGACAAAGGAGAAACATCAAGTGCTACTGCTAAGCCAGGTTAATTGATTTCATTTTCTTTTGACATTTTATTCTTCAGGTCTACATCCACTGAAGGTCATGTTATGTGTGTGGTGGGACTCTGAAGGAATTATTCACTGGGAAATCATGCTGAAAGGACAAACAATCAATGCGGATGTCTACTGTGAGCAGCTTGACCGAGTACAGAAGGCACTGAATGAGAAGAGAGCACACCGCAAGAAAACAACGTAACAACCACACAAACCAGGAAGACAATGAATAAGCTCGAGAAGCTTGGCTGGACCGTCTTGCCACATCCTCCTTACTCACCAGACTTGGCGCCAACAGACTATAAACTCTTTCGGTCACTGCAAAACGCTTTGAGGGGAAAGGAGTTCAAAACAGTGAAGGAAATTCGAATGTTCATCAAAGATTTCTTCGCATCAAAGCCATCAGGTTTCTTGGTCCGTGCTTTCACTGAATTAGGCCATCGATGGGAAGAAGTTGTCGAATACGAAGGCGATTACCTACCTATTTTTGCATTGTCTATAGTTGTTGGGTCTACATAAATATGACTCGTTCTAAGTTAAAATTTATCAAAGACAAGTGGAAAATTTGAAATTTTCTCGAAATAATCATTTATTAATTAACCGATGGGTTTCAAATCGTAAATTGTGTAGTCAAAATTTCGATTTTCAAACCCAGCAATTAATCGAGTGCCAATTCTCATTTATAAAAAATTTTGCAACCCATAAATAAATATGGTGTGTAACGTATAAGCACCTACGAAGCGAATAACGAAACACCTACGAAACCCAATATATACCGAAAATGATACTCGTAGGGTTATTTGTATGTCAGAGATCCGATTGCATACGAATATTATTCGTTTGTGGACCATATTTTTCAACCCATCAACAGTATTAATGACACTTTTTATTTATATGTTCCTTCTTCCCATGGAAACTGCCAAGAGTAATTCAGTCATGCTATGTACTAATAAGTTTTCCTTGTGGTTTGCTAATTGTAATTTGTGAGTTGTAAACCTAGAAACACAAAAAAGCAGCAACAAATCTCATCTTTTTCACTTCTAAAATGAGCTGGTAGCGCTGTTCGAGCAGTTTTGTTTACTTTTGAACTTACTCCTACTCTTTCTACTCCCCTTCCTTTCCCCCCGCTCTCCCAGTATATACAGGCAGAGGAAAAGTAGGGAGCAGTGGAGCAGATTGTATTTCCTTCAGTGACAGCTTCTGTTTACCCTTGTGCTCTTCTAGCTTGAGTTAACTGTAGATTTGGGTCTTTTCAGTCTCTCTTTGCTGCTCTATTCGAATAGACTAGGCTCAAGAGTTTTTGGGTTGAGAGGGAGTGGAAAGCAGAGAGGAGGATGGGTACTGACAGGGATAAACAAAGGTGAAGCGATTCCACTTCTCTGCTACTACCACTGGATAAAACTTTTCTGACTGCTACTGGAGTGGGCACGTTACGACTGATGGTTTTCGAAAGTTTTGGTGTACGGGAAAGTGCAACCAACTTGAACCACCCATGTTTGGTGGAACGGGTATTTATTGTTCATGAGCTATAAATTCTTTTGATGGGCTGCGTCACTTTAAGTAGATGATTAGGGTTGGCAACAGTTAACTCGACGTTTTGAAAAATTTTGACTTTATTTTTTGTTTTTATGTGTGTTTTCCCAAAATTTTGGGCATGTGACCCCGCAATTGAAAGCCTACGATAGTGGCTACACAGTGGTATAAAAATTTCTTCATTTGTAAAAAAACACACATTAAAACAAAAAATAAAGTCAAAATTTTTCAAAACGTCGAGTTAACTGTTGCCAATCCTAACTTTTTCAAAAGGTTAAAATTTATGGCGTAATTTTGCTAAATCAACTATGGTTCGATCCTGTCTACAAGAAAGACTTTCTTGGAATTTACTCGGCTTTGCTTTGAATACCGGCAAATACCTCAACAACATATCAAAATAATCGCTAGATTCAAGTAAACCATCGTTGATTTTCTGAAAAATTAAGTGAATTTGATGTATAAAAAATTTTAATTTTATTACAAAAAGTTATTTGTAAAGTTATCCATTTAAATTAATGCAGCCTATCAAAAAAAAATTAATAGCTCAAACTAATCAATTACTTGATTTTTTGCGGTGACGTCTTAGGGTTCACTTCAAAATTTTTTTGATGTTCAAGTATCAATAAGCACTAAAGTGACACTTTTCACGAAAAACGACCACATTATACTTTACTTGGTCAAATGTACTTTATTTCAAAATTGTGAGCTACTTATCCTAAATAATCCTATTTTTATTAAAGAAAGGTCTCTTCTGTTCTCAATTTTTTTTCAATCGCTGAAAAAAGTTTCCAGACGTTTTGCTTGACAGTACCGCATATTCTCTATTAATCAGCTTCTCTCTAATAAATGGCCCTTAGACTTTGCAGACTTATATGTCAACCCAGAATTAATATCTTATTTATTTAAGATTGCTGTTTTGAGGTCCAACTAATTTCACCAATTTTATTTTTAGGTTTCGATTGAACACCCAAAACATTCAAGATTGACTCGAAATTTTTCTGATTTTTTAAGTGATGTAACTGTATGGTTTAGAGAGAAAATGAGCTCGGTTACACTGTGACATCGTCGTTGGGACCATTGAGATATCTGCCTTAGCTATAAATTGGTCTAACAGGCTGCGTTTATTAGAATTGTTAACTCTCGGACAATTTAATGGAAAAAAATATTCAGCATTTTTACAGGGAAAAGCTTTTTTACTGTAGCCAAAATCTTTTTTCAACGAAAGACAAAGCCTTTAACAACAAAGTACAGTCGACTCTCTTGATAAGGACACTCAAAGGACCCACAAAACGCTGTCCTTATTGGGAGCTGTCTTTATTTAGAATGTATTTATTGAGAGCCTGATTAACCAAAGCTCACTTAACCTGTCCTTATAGAGAGCCGCTGGAGCACAATCTCTCGCCATGGCCCGAAACCCCATGTATACCTATTTTTTGTGCGTTTTGACTACTTTTACGTAAATAGCAAGTAAAAAAACAACTAGGAAGCCACCTTCCAAAAAACCTTTTTTTTGGACCAAAATATGACTTTTGTCTAGTTTTTGAGGGTTCTTGGGTACCTTATTTGGTGGATTTTACTACTTTCTTCTCCATAGGACACGTCCAAAAAGTCTGGGAATGAGTTTTAAGACCGCAGGTCTTGCTCGGATCATCTCTAAGGTAAGTGGAATGTATAACTCTCAAGCAACTCCAAGCCCCCTCCTCCCTAAAGGGGTCTCACTCAAATCATAAACACTATTTCGGCCATTTTTGGTGAAGTTACCATATCAAGTCTAAAAAATATCTAAAGCGCAAAAATATACCATTGCATCTTTCAAACGAGCACAAAAATGTTTACAAAAAATTTCCCTAACCGAAAATTTGTTTTCGTGTGAGACAAATCGCAGTTTACCGTATTTCCTCTAATAAGCGCCCCCCCTCGACTTTGAGGGTCTGTATCTCAGAGCAGGAATTTTTTTTCGAGCAAGTTTTTTTTGCGTTTTCTTAGTTCCCGCGAGCTTTGCCCATTCTGCTTTTTTGATTTTGGATTTCCACCCGAAAATTTCAAAATGACTCTAATAAGCGCCCCCTCTAGAGGTCGATCGAAAAATAAGCGCCCGGGGCGGTAATTAGAGGAAATACGGTATATTGTCTTCTGTGGAATTCGTCCTTATTGAGAGTGAGACTAATAAGGTTGTGACCGGACATTGCTGTCCTTATTGGGAGCGTGTCCTTATTCGAAGCGTCCTTATTGAGAACCTCAAGTCAGCCTTATTCTTCGAGAACCAACCAAACAAAAAAATCTGTCCTTATCGGGAGAGTGTCCTTAATCGGAGTGTCCTTATCAGGAGCGTCGACTGTCCTTGTTTTTGGATATACCCTAAATAAGCAGTTAACTTTTTCAGCCTAGTTCCTTTCTTCAAATTCTTAAATCTCCAACTTTTTAGAATATTTTACTGGAAAAACAAGTGTAAATGTAAAGAATGTAAGATAAAAAGTAAAAAAAAGTTTACTTACAAATTGGGGAGCAAAAGAGAAAACTTCAAAAAAGTAAAAAATTTGGACGCTAGTGTCATATAAGCACACAACCTTTATGTAAAAAAAAATTTTTTTTAACAAATTTTAAGTATGTTCAAGCTTATTATTGTATGGTTGTTGCGCAAAAGGCCGATTCATACGTCTTGCCCCTTCTCCTTTTGTCCAAATGAGTCATTGGCTTGAAGGCATTGTTATTTCCGCACCTTCAATACCAAAAGCCCATTTCTGCTTTTCATCGCTCCACAACAATGTATTTGCAACCAAAACTCTTGTGAAACCCATTTTCCTTCCTCCCACATCCGAATCTATTGATTGTTAGTAGTTTTAAGCCAGCTAAATGAGGATTTTTGTTGAACAAAGGGTGGTTGGTGGATCAAGTTTTTCCTCTGGTTGGTGGGATATGTGCTCCTTTTGCAGTAGGAGGAGCAAGGGCTGGTTGAATAAAGAATATCCAAGCCTCACGCACTCTCCACCACCACTATTTATCAACAATTCACATTCCCGCAAAATCCGCTAATCGTTAAATGACACCCCTGCTTGCTTCACTCCCTCACTATTTCATGCCTACTGCTCTTCCTACCACACTTAATTTTATTTCCTCTTTTGTGGGGAAAGGCTAATTTTTGCCTTTAGCTAATTAAAATTGAGCCAAACTTCCTTATAAGGGAACTACCCAAAATCATGTTTTGACCACTTTTTTGATGTTTTAGACCTTGAATGCTACAGAAAACGTGTTGTTTTGATTGGGAAACATTTGCATAAAAAAAATTTGACAAAAAATTTTCAAACATATCCAATACTTTCAAACATACCCAATACTAGGATACCTGGTTTGGGTACCACCCTTGGTCCAACCCAAGGGTTGATCCAATCATCCAACCAATGTGTTTCCCAATCAAAATAACACGTTTTCTGTAGCATTCAAGGTCTAAAACATCTAAAAAGTGGTCAAAACATGATTTTGGGTAGTTCCATACAAGGAATTCCTGCCTAAAAATGTTTTGGCTATTTATTTTTGAAGGCTCAAATTAAAATGGTTTGACTCGTTTTCCCAAATTATGATTTTGGCCGTATAAGCAAAAGTTTCGAGGAGTCATTTTACCTGTAGCCATTTTTAAAGTATTGTTTTTCAGAGAAGAAGACTAGCAGGTTCCAACAGTAGCAGCAGTCTATGTCATTTTATTGAACAGTCACGGATGCCGAAGGTAAGCCAAAATATGTATGTGAAAATGGTGTTCAAAGTGATTGAATAATAATAATAGTTAAATTATGGGAAGTGTTTTAACCATCACTCAACTTTTTTCTTCTGATTTTTTCTATTTAAGCAAGAATTGGAGAAAGAGATCTTATATAACAAAAGGGAGGGCTGCTTTGGTGCTCTTGTTGTTCTCTTTTGACTTATGCTTAGGCGCAGAGTAGGTCAGCGTAGGTAAAAAGCAAAACGCATTTTGAAAATTGCAACCCATCAAATAGTGTATTATTTTGTAGATGAGTGAATTCTTTAGCCTGGGTTGTAGTGTTCCTGTGCCGAAACAGCAACCATACGGATGGTGTAGTTATTTTGGTGCAAAAGCAATTGATGTATAAGTCCTTCAACAACCCTAAAGTGAGTTGCACTTTTTGATGGGTTGCAAATAAATTTTTATGGGCTTCACAATTTTCCACAAAAATTTAATAAGTGAAACCCATAAAAATTTATTTGCCTATTTTATAAATAAACTTATTTTGCAACCCATCAATAAGTGCAAGTCACCTTGGGGTTCTTGCAGGACTTATGCATCAACCCAATATCAATTTTTGGCGTATTTTTGCGTTTTTCTATTTGATTTTTAACCTTTTTTAAAAATGACAACACCGTAGTGCGCAGAACAAATAAATTTATCTATCACATAAAATACCGATCGCTTTTATCTGCTATTATTTATCAAAATTTTATTTGTCAGATAAAATTTTATCGGTCGAATAAAATTCAATTCTTTTATATATTCATCGGAAAAATAAAGAATAGGTTTCATTATAAAATAAAAAGTTAATGACAACAATTGGAGTAAAAATATTTGTAATTGGATTCCGAAATCGAATTCAATATCTCGTAATTTTTATTTCCGAAACCTATCAAGCATTTTTATTCCAAATGTTCTAATATATTTCTCACAGCAGAAATTCTTTTATTTATATCGAGTAAATAAATTTTATACAGGTTGTGTCAAAAAAAAGCGGACACTTTCGAAAAATTTTGTCAATGGCTCCCGCACACCGTCTGGATTTTTTTTCCGACAGATTTTTTCTGTGTAACCAAGGATGTTTAAATCATGGTTGTAAGGCCGGTTCCGAGTCCTCTCATTCTGCCGCAACCCTAGGTCTAGCTCTCTAATTGACGTGGCTCGCTGCACAGGGCTAACTCACTACGTGGTTGATTCCCATATGCGTATGCTCGCACCTGAAACTGACCTTTTGACCTAGGGCTTCAACTTCCATCATGGTTACACCAAATTTAATAGGAATTCAACAGAACTTTCTAACAAACTTTTTAGCAAGCAACAATCTGTAGAAAAATTCACGAAATAGTTAAAAATTAAATAAAAACAAACATTATTTTTCAAATGTCGGCGTTTTGACACACCCTATATATCACATAAAATCGATCGGTATTTTATCTGATAGATGAATTTATCTGTTCGGATAAATTTATCCGTTCTGCGCACTACGGATAACGCCATCAGGCAGCCGTGCGATTGTAGTTTCTGATGAGGTATAATTTATTGCAACATCGCTTTAAAAAGTATTATAAAAAAGTAAAAGTACAAACCAAATCATTTTTATTACTTGCTTCATACCTCTAGTTTTTTTTGTGTTACATTCCCGAAGATGTTGCAACTATAAGGTTGTCCGAAGAGTCTCGTACTGACCCTGAAGTGACTAGCACTTTCCGAATTGCGAAAAAAAAATTGATGGGCTTCACATAAAGAATTTTTCCTTTGTAAAGTTAATTTTTTAACCCATCAAACTTTTTTTTAAATTTTTATTGATAAAATTTTTTTTCGCAACTTGTTGGAAAGTTCTGTCCTCTTCCGGGTCAATGCTAGACTTTTCGAACAACCTGATAGAATCGTAGGCCTACGTGACAGCATCACCAATTTTGAAAAAAGGTTAACAAATTAAATAAAAAACGCACACCCTAAATTTGCACCGAAAAAAAAAGTGAATTTGCACCGAAAAAATCTATATCCAAAAAATACTCATAGGCTCCTTGCGTAGACTATTGTCACGTCAATTTTTTTGCTTGAAAACTCATGATAACAGGGTTGTTAAGAAAGTGTTGCACTGTTGAGACTCGTAATACCGTATGGATTTCATAAGTTTTATTAACCCTCTTTTGCCGCGTCTCAGGCTTCTTCAGTATGAAAAAGCTTTTGCACTTTTACATGAAAGTCAGGAACAAGACTCGGGAATACGCAATTATTTTTGATTTGTCGAACAAACAAAAATTTTTTCATGATAACCATGTCGATGATTTTTTGAAAATTGTGGGTTTGCGGCGTTAGGCAGAAACGGCAAAAAACGCCGCGGTTAAAATGGCAAATTTTACCATTTTTTCCAGCCGTTTTCACCGCTGATTAAACGGCAAATTTTGCCGTTTGTCTAACGCTGGGTTAGCACCATAGTACGGATATCATGATTTTAAAAAAATCCAAATTTTTGGTTTTTAACTGGAACTCTGTTCCGTGAGATTGCAAACTTTGTGTTTATTTAACAAGTACAAGGTGTTTCAAGAAATTCTAACACTTTTAAACGGACATAACTTTTTTTCTAGGGCGAATTTTAAAATTCTGTAAACGCAAATCGACTCAGAAAAAATATACAATTTTTTTAGTATATAATGTAAAAAACACGATTTTCGCTTGGTTCCTCCGTGGTTTCAGTCCTGGTCATCCCGATCCATCCCATGACCAGTACCCAAACCACAGGGGGGACCAAGCGAAAATCGTGTTTTTTTACATTATATACTATAAAATTGTATATTTTTTCTGAGTCGATCAGCGTTTACTGAATTTTAAAATTCGCCCTAGAAAAAAAATTTAAAAGTTTTAGAATTTCTTGAAACACTCTGTAATATCTGTAATACAAGACTGGTTCTATCTTCTGCTGAAAACAGAATATTGTATATGTTGAGACGTCAAACCTAACCCGGTCTTGTAATAACAAGATTTTGCATTTGACAGTGATAGGTTTCAAAAAAAAATTTTCAAGTCTTCCTAAAAAAATTTTCCCAGTAGGTTGCAGAAAAGATATTTTTGAAGAATTTACGCAGTTAAATTAAATATAAGTTTTGATGTTGATTTTATTTTTGCAACCCATCTGTTAATTGTCGGCAAGATCCCAATACCACCCCTACCTCCGCGTTAATTTAACAGTTTCTCTAAGACAATCATTTCAGTCCTGTTTAAGGATCCATTCTTTTGCCTTTTACTTTTTTTTGTAAATCAACAAACAATAAAATCCGTTCTCACGGTATTTTAACGAAGGCCAAAATAGGGGTGCGTAGGCGTTTGGCCCCTTTTTCCCATTTGGGAAAAAAGGGGCCAAACGCCTTATTATAAGGGATGGAGGCCTTCCAGGCTAAGCCTAATGGCTAAGTCTAAGCCTAACGGCTATGCGCTGCTTAAAAAAAAGAAGCCCGGGAGTTGACATGTCCGGGCCAAGGGCTCACCCAGCTTTTAAACTATTTTTTTCAAAAGCCCTCAAAAACCCTCATCCGATTTTCAAAAGTTTAAAAACTATGTTTAAACCATTTGAGTCCGCCTGGCCTATCCTGAGCCTAAGCCGAAACCTAAACCTAAGTGCGTAAAAATTTGATAAATCGAAAAAAGTTGAAAAAATCAACAGGGGGGACCAAGGCGAGAAATTTGAACTTCGGGAAAAAAGGGGCCAAACGCCTTAATAAGGCGTTTGGCCCCTTTTTTCCCATTTGGAAAAAAGGGCCAAACGCCTCTACGCGAAAATAGGTAGTAAGTAACTTTTCCCCAAATTTTCTCTCCCTTTAAAAATTTGAGTTCAGATTATGTGAAAATTAGACTTAACATTATATACAAAGCAAAAACTAGACAAATAATTTTCTGGTATGGAAAAAGCGAAAAGTGGTGTTTTTCAAAACACCACTTGATGTAAAGAATGAAAGCTGATAATCTCCGCCTTCAGAAAACACAGATAAATTGTCTAAAAGAACTAGAAGAAAGAGAGAACTATAAAAAACTAGAAAATTTTTAAAAGTGCGGTACTCATTTTGCTGGTATAATTTGAGAAGTATATTACTTTTCCGAAAAATTATTTGAATTACTCATAGTTACCTAACTACCCATTTTGAAAAGGTGTGGTCCTGACATAGTCTGGCTTACCCCGCCATTAAGACCAAATAATAAAAACAGCAGGGACACGAAGGCGAAAAAGGCCTGGATTCTAGGATAGGGCCAGCTTTTTTTGTGATTGTGATAGTGTATGCCGTGCATCTAGGAACTGCCTTTTAACTAGCTTTCCCCATGCCTGACTGCTCCAAAGTGGGTTAGTGTGGCTATGTGTAGCCTGGATAATTGTTGGCATGCAAAAAGGTACTTGATTTTCAAGCCTTCTCCTCTGGTCTCTTTTTCCCCTTCCTCTCATCGGGCGGAAATTCCAGGCAGAAGAAAAGCCATTTTTACGGCTTAAAAACATACATTTTATGCCCAAAATTTTAGTCTCGCTTTCTTCTGCTCTAAAATTCCTTACTAAGTCAAACAAAAGCTGGTTTATAGTGGCCACAATAGCATTTAGATTTAATTTAGGTGTGTTTAAAGGACCATGCTCGCGGTGGTCCCCCGCCAATTCAAAACTTTTTCCTAATCGTTGCATTTCTGTACAAATTTTTTAACTTGCATGCTAACAAAACAATGCCTGGAATTTAATTTTAGGTAAAGTTATGTTAGAAACCAAGTTAAAAATCCGAACAGAAGATCAATGATTAGGAAAAAACTTTTAATTGGCTGGGACCACCAGACCACATGGTCCTTAAGGAAGGAATTAGAAGACTTACAAGTTTTTAATCTTTTTGCATATTTGGCACTACTGGAGAATCCGTTCCCATTTTTTTAAGCAAGCAAACACAAAACTTCGGGAAAAAAATGTTTGGAGATTAATAATTTTTGAAACTATTTTTTTCAAATACTAAAAATCAACAGGGGGGACCAAGGCGAAAAATGGGTACCTATTCTCCAGCAGATCCGCATATTTTTTTAAAGGACTGAGTTGGTGGAAACCGAGGGAGTTAATTTGATGAAAGGTTGCCAATTTTGTGAAACCCATCTAGGACGCAAATAGAAATTTTTGTCAGACATTTATGTAGACATTTGGTGCTAGTTTTTTCTGAAAATTTTTGTCCTTTTACAGTCAAACATCGATCTAGCAGCTCTCATCTCAAGTTCAACCTTCAGCTGGGTCCGACACTTTTGTAACCTCGATTTTTCGGAAGCTTTTGGCAGTTTGGTTTTGACAGTTAGGTCCTAGATATTGTATGGATTCTGATTTCGCCTGCCGTTTTTAGAATATCTTTTTTAAAAAGGTTTTTTGAATCTAGGCTTTGACTTTTTAGAATAAAAAATCGTTAAGTTTTTCAAGAATATTAAAAATCCCGAATTTTTGCTATTTTCTGTACCAGACTATTAAAAAAACTGCCTATAATTGATTGTACCTATGCCTTTATCAGCTCGCTGACTTATCTCATTTTTCATCTAAGTTTTGGCAACAAATAATTATTGTGTGGGTTTTAGCGAGTTTCAGACGAGCTGTTGACAACCCGGAGCACCACCATCCTGCCACAACACCACCATCAGTTGCTGGACTTAAATGGGCAGAGCAGTGTGAATGCCTTGTTCAATGGCAATTCTGCCTTGCTGGCAGCAGCCTTTATGACAGCAGAATCTGAGGCTAAAAAGGTAGGTTGATAATGGAGAATTAATCACGAAATTGTCACTAAAAAGGTCTTAGGGAACATCCATAAATTATGTCAGACTGACAGGCCGTTTTTGGGAACCCACCAACCTTGACCCCCCCCCCTTATTGAAATCTGACAATTTTCTGACACAACTTTGTGACCCAAAATTTATTTCTGCACATTTTTGTTTGAAGTTTAAAACCTTAAAAATGATAGTGTAAAATAACAGAAGCCTTTATTATATGTTAATTACATGTTTTTAAGTTACAAGTGCATAAAAATATTGCTTTTAATATGAGTTTTAATATGACTTGAAATATGAGCCATGATGGGAAAATTCAATATTTATTTTCAAATCTATCTATTAAAATATATCTATCTATCTATATGTATATATTTTTTATATGAAAAATAATTTAAAATTTTAGAAATCTAGCTTAAATTCTTAAAATATTTAGCAAAAAATTTGCGGAGAAATCTGACATTCCTGTCAGAAAAAAGGTCTTCTACCCCCACCCCCTTGTCAGATTTTGTCAGATTGGCATGGGAACCATTCACCCCCCCCTGTCAGTCTGACATAATTTATGGATGTTCCCTTACCTTTGAAATCTTATGGCTTGTTCACGTACCTCGGGTTCGTGTTTGAGTTCGGATTTTCGGCTACGTGAACACATTTGATCCGAACTTGAAGTCGAACTCAAACTCGAAGGCGTTCACGTACTTCGAGTTCGAGGTCGAATTTGAAGCTGCTCATGTGTACCACTTGGACTCAAACCTTAGTAGATTCCCCAAAATTAACTTTTAGTGGCTTTTAACCGCTGTAGGGTGATATCTGATTGATCGACGTTATACACATGAATATTAAGGTACGCTTATAATGCTGTCTGAAAAGAGTTCTGATGGGTTCCAAAAATTATTACTCACAAAGTCTATCAAATTGGACATTATTCGCATTATTTGTGGCTATACTTTTGTTGAAATTTTCAACTTTCATGAAAGTTGAAAGAAGTATAGCCAGGACCTAAGAAAAATCTTGCGCAGGAGACCCTCTGCCAGACCGATTTCCATTTTTTTAAAAACCTCCAACATTATGATGTGGGACCTTGATCGATCCAACCATAAATCGTCTAACCTAAATATACTTTTTGGCAACATTGACTTTGCCATATTCGTTGATTTAACTTTGACATCAACTCAATTTGCAGGCCAAATTTGAGTCATCAGTGGTAGCTAACCTGCAGCAACACACTTCAGTGCCTTGCTCCTCAACCAGCACCACATTTCCCAACTGTTATGCTCTAGCAGGAGGAGGAGGTGGAGCTGCAGTAGGCGCCAATCCATTGCCCAATGCCCTCTCTCCAGCCACTGCAGCCAGCCTCATAGCAAGCTTCCAACAGCAGCAACTCAGAGCATTTACCGCCTCCCAGGCTGTTGGTTTGAATGCTGGTGCCCAACTGTTGTACAACCCCAACCTAGGGACTGTCAATAGCTCCAGCACATTTGGATCCCTTGGATCATTAGAGGGAGTGGCTGCTAGTTGCCAGTGGTTGGCGGCCAACCCTCCAGCCAAATCAGTGGGCCAAAAAAAAGCTGATGAAGGGAGCGCGATAAGGATTGTGTCCAGGGTGGTCCATCTCAGGAATATACCCTCTGATATGACAGAACTCGAATTGGTGGGTGTTTTGAATTTGTCTCGCTACAGAGCCACGGTTTTTTAATTTTTTTGTGAAGATATCGTAAATACTATAATACTTTTCCCTTTACTTTTCAACTACTAAAAATCAAGAAATTGTCAATAAAAAAACGTCTTAACTCTGAAATCCTAGTCAAAAAAATCAGGGGATACTCATTTATGTGGATTTTCCATCAAATAAAAAGTTTAGGGTATACAGCGCTTTGCTCGGTCGATTTCTAAGGTTGTCGGGGGTAGTCTTATTTCGAGCTAACGACTAGTTGATGGGTTTGTGAGCACACTTTCAAAGTTGTTTTTCTCGATTTATTGTAGGAAAAATGGGTCTGAATTTTTCTCCCTATAACCTTGAGCCAAGATTTTGTGCTGAATAAAACGTACTTTTCAGAATATATATATATATATTTTAAGATGAGATATAGCCATTTGTAGGACAAAAATCACCTTGAGTTTACCTTGACTTTGACCCTGCTAAACTCAAGGTGATTTTCGGCTTAAAAATGGCTATATCTCATCTTCAAAAGAAGATATAAAAATTCTGAAAAGTACGTTTTAATCAGCGCAAAATCATGACTTTAGGCGTTAGGGAAAAGGTCAGACTCATTTTCTAAAAAAATCGAGAAAAACGACCTTAAGTTTACTAAGCTTAAGATTTACATTGAGTTGAGCTTGAGTTTCGGAAACACTGCCCCCGACAACCCTAGTTGAGCGAAACAACAAAAAACTATAATTACACCGCTTACCTCGTCTCGACACTCCTACTATTTCTTTTGAGGCAGACATGTAGACGATCCCTACCAAAAAAGATGGATTTTGATTTGACCAGTATTGAAACCCCTCCACACAGGTAAAATTTTTTACCTCTGATAGCAGGTCCTACCTATTTTCTACTTAATCATTATGACTCGGAAATTCCTAGAATCCAAACACAGATCGTCTAACCTGAATATACTTTTTCCTCTTCTGCCCATTGCTGGGTTTGTTAAGAGGCTCTATGCTTAGAGAACTGATACCCTTTGCTCCACCTGATTTCATATTGGGTCGCAAACACACTGCGAATATTATTGTTTTAATAAAAACATGGCAAAGAAGTGAAAAAGACAAGCGTTTCACACAAAATATCAATTTAAAAAAATTTTGCGTGAATTTCGCAAAATACCCGATGCTTTTGCATGGTTCTCCAAATACCGTATTTCCTCTCATTAGCGCCCCCTGATTCAAAATCATGTTTTTGGCATTGTGTTTTTGACCCACTTTTTGATCACTTCTCTCAGGCAAGTTACCAACCATTTTGTAGCTCATCTCACTAGCTACAAAATAGGTGGTAACTTGCCTGAGAGAAGTGATCAAAAAGTGGGACAAAAATATGATGCTAAGAGCACGATTTTGAATCAGGGGGAAGGGCGCTAATTAGAGGAAATACGGTATCCAAAATACCAAAATCTATACAAAATCTTGGCATCAGTCATCTATAGAAAATCTATACAAGATTTTCTGTCAAATATTGTATAGATTTCAATAGTTAACTATCGCCAAGATTTTGTATAGATTTTGGTAGGTATTGAAAACCATGCCTTCAGCCCCCGTAGTAATAATCAAGGGATAAAATCCGTGGATAGCGATAAAATCCGCGGATTGAAATATCCACGGATTTTTATCCGTAGTAATAATCACGGATAAGGATATCCGTGGATAAATATCCGTGGTAAAATCCGCCGATTTATCTTCAACTATGGATAAATTGACGGATTTATCCGCGGATAAAATCTGCGGATAATTTTTGTTGTAATTTTACATTTTGTCTTAAAAACTATTCTTTTTTCTACGAAAATATATATTCAAGACCAAGGAATACAAAGACAAACCATGAGCATTTTGCCTTTTTAAAAGGAAAAAAAAGGGCAAAAAACTTGCCTTTTTAGCCCTAAAGGCAATTTTTGCCTTTAGGGCAAAAAGGTCAAGTTTTGCCCTTTTCCTTTAATAATTTGTAAATACAAAACAACCTGTATGCCATAGCGGTCGGACCTGAATCTCTTTCTTAACTCATTGTCTGACATAGTATCTAAAGAGTCACTACGCTCCTTATAAGTTTTTTCTTTTCTTGAATTAGTAAAGTCCATAAAACGAGCCGTAGCTAGTCCTCCTAGAACAATTTTAATAAGAAAACATGAAGAAGAAAAGAAAAAGCTTGAAATTAATAGAAGTTGTGATAAAACGCAAATGTATGCTTTAGTGATTCTGTTTAAATTTAAACATCTGTTTAGTAATTTTGCTCCGTCTCCGCGATGGAATCATTGAGCCTTCGTTGCGTATGTTGGCTAAGAAATACAACTGTGATAAGCAGATCTGCCGTAAGTGCTATGCTCGTCTCTCTCCTCGTGCTACCAACCATCGCAAGAAGAAGTGTGGCCATTCCAATGACCTCCGTATCAAGAAGAAGGTCAAGTGAGAATGCTTTGATGAAAAAGTTGAGAAGATCACCTGTTGAAATTGTTGTTTTCGGGATCGCAGAATAAAATTGTTTACGTCAATTTCTTGTTCTAGTAGGTTGTTTTTTGTCATGAGATCAGTTAGCCCCGATGTGTTGGGGTGCGAACGGTAAACGACAACGAGATTTATACTTATTGCGGGATCCATGCCGGAATGCCGTCCGGCCATCAGCACTAAGATTAGTTGATGTGTGTCTCGGGCTATCAGATAGGTATTGTGGTATTCGTATACCTAATGTACTTGGTGGTTTACCTGCTCAGTCCCACCTCACAGTCCAATGGATGCCAAGCAAAGCCTTAGTAGTTTACTTGATGGCTAGTGTCTCAGCTATCAAATGAAGTAAAAATCTCGTCAAATAACCACAAATTAAAATAATAATGTCAATAAAAATGGAGAAAAATCGCCAGACCCTGTATTTTTAGATTAAGATACGCACACACACACCTGAGAAATAAACAATGATCAACAAGGCCATTTCTTAGTCCCTTCCCTTTTTTTGTTCCTAGTGGCACTTTTTAAACAAAGTGGACTATAAAAAAATTGTGGGAGGAAGTGTATACTCCAATACAATGACGGCGATTGATAAGCTATATGTAGTTAGTGACTTTGTTTGGGTTTGTACTCATAGATGAAAAAACCGATGTGAAAACAGAAATTAAATAATGGCGGCGGAAAATCGACATGTACTCGAGACACTCTATATATAAAAAACACAGTAAAGTTTTTTCAATTGTCAGAAAAATTTCATCCAAATTCTTCTAATCAAATGTGTAATTCCCAAAAATAACAAAAAGTCTATAATATGTTTTGTACATATAACAATTTTGGAATTCATCAGAAAGTGATAGCCACTTTTAATTTGCTGCAGGGCTTTTCAGGTAGAATGATATCTGGGGTTGACAAGGGTAGTCTTAAAACGACTTGCCGACTAGTTGCTGGGTTTGTGAACACTTTTTTAACAGTCTGTAAAATCTTCGTTTTTGGCATTTCAAAAACATTTTTGAACTATCATATGCAGAACGGCAAAATCTACACAACAGTTAAACAAAACTGTGAAATGCCAAAAATGAAGATTTTACAGCTTGTTAAAAAAGTGCTCACAAACCCAGCAACTAGTCGGCAGGTCGTTTCAAGACTACCCCTGCTAATACCCCCTAATGTCGGACATCAATCTTTCTCTCGAATTTTCTATTTCCGGAAATTTTAACAGCCAAAAGTTTTTCTAAGAAGCGTTCTCCCGGCATAGAGTGTCGAAATGTTTGCAGTGTGAAACCCCACCTACCTACTCTTAACTACCTACTCTTAATTTTTGAAAATCCCGAATGCCGCGGGATTCCCGGTTTTTTTATGACGGGATTCTCGAAACTTTTGTGAATCCCGAATCCCGCCGGGATTAGTTGTTGCAATTAATGATCTGCGAAAGCCTATGATAACACTATCAAGTAGCTCTGCGATTCTAGTTTCTGATGAAGTATCATTCATTGCATTATCTTATTAAAATGTAAGACAATAAGATCAAAGCACGAAGAAAATCAGAAAAATAATTCGGTTCATACTTTTGCCTTTTCGTGTTACATTTTTAAGAGATGTTGCAATAAATGATACTTCATTAGAAACAAGAATCCCAGAGGTACCTGACGATGTTATCATTTTTTAAAAAATTCAAAGTTAATAAGACAAAACCAAAATTTGCCCCGAAGAAAGTCTGTTTGCTCCCAAAAAGCTCTTGTCCACTTCAGCCACTGGGTAACTTCCGGAAAAAATCACACGTAAATAGACTTTTAAAAAAATTCTGAATTTTTCAAAAAGACCGTGACTTACTGGCCAGTCCTCTAACTTTTTTCTGATCAAATTTGTATAATTAAAAAATATTTAGGTCCATTTTTGCCTGCCTTTTGGAAAACTAGTCAACTATTTGATGTTAAAGGGAAAAAATCAGGTGTTTCTGCTTTACTTTGATTTGTGCTTGTTTTTTACACGCTAGAGTTATTCAGGCGTTTGTGGAGTACGAGAATGAGAGCAGTGCCCAGTCGCTTGTAAATGTGGCAGATGCTTGTCCCATGGCCATCAGAGGTCGCACCATTTTCTGCCAGTTCAGCACCCATCAGGAGTTGAAGACTGACAGAAAAGCAGCCACGAAAGACGGCTCTATCTTTGGCGGCGATGAGATTTCGGCTTCAACAGTGAGTATCATTATTGGTTGGCGTGAAAAAATTTAAAAAAAATCAAAGAGCCAGATTAAAACAAAAGTTCAAAAGATTCCAGGGATCTTCCGAAATCGCCTTGGAATACATATACCGTAAATGTTAGAATAGAGCCCCCGAGGGCTCTATTTTTCAACCCTCTGAAAATCGGGAAAATTTTGGGTAGATCTCGAGATTTTTGGATCAAAATTGAAAATCTAAAAAGTGGAATCGGTAGAGCTCGTGGGAGTTAAAAAAATGCAGTAAACAGCTTTGCAAAATATTGACTTTGCTCCGAGATTCAGACCCTCGAAGTCGAGAGGGGGGCTCTATTAGAACATTTACCTCAAAATCACCATATAAAGGGTGGACCAAGTATTCCAGCCGATTTAAAGGCCTATACCTTTTTTTGCAAAACTCCAAGAAAACAAATTATGGCTCATTCGATAGCCCTGAATCTGCGGTTCTGTTTGACACCAAAAGAAACATTTTATTAAACAACAGTGCTGAGATATGCTCATTTAAAGCAAATATGTTAATTTTGGCAACATACAGAGCGTAGTAGTCAAAATTTCGGGGGATTGTATGTCATTCTGAAAAAGTTTTAGCACTATGTTGTAGCGCAGATCAAAAGCTACAAAACCCACTTCACAGAAATTTTTCTGAACGTTAAAGTGTTGAGATTTGGATTTTTGAAAAAATATCCGTTAAAAATTGAACCAAAAAAAACAAGAATTTTGCTTTGAATTTTGCATTTACGCATCGCCTAGGTCGTAGCTTCATATTTCCGTGGGTGCTCACCCTATTTTTTCAACTCTACTTTTCAGCAAGTTCACTGACATCTGAAGCCAAAAACTATCGGGCAATCGATTGCAACTATTTTCAGCACTGCTTTACTGTCAGCCAATGCCCTAATTTTAGGATTTAATGCAAATGACAGCCCTGTGTAGGATGGCGTGGAATTGGACATCGTTGAATGGTTATTGAATTTTTGCTCCAACTAAATATACAGGGTGCGCCAAAAGTCCTGACACGGACATAAAAAATAAAAAATCTCTATTAAAACACAGCAATATCAAAAAAGCAAAAACACCATAAGAAAGCCCAGACAATTCTGCACAAGATACCTTATTCGGATTTCAAAACAACGATCATTTGGTTTGACACAGGCATGCCTTCTTTTTAGCAAACTTTCGACCAGCGAGGCGAACAAATTCACCAATTTAATTGGCTTGCCGCACCCTGTAAATTGCACTTGCTTGCAACTCAAAAAGAAGCATTCTAATGCCCTGACTAATGTGTACAAAATTTGTGTTGAACTACAATTGTTCTTCGATTATACAAGAAGATATGACGATTTTAATGAAGGTCACTTTTTAGCACAAAATCTAAAAAATGTAGCAAACGTTATGAAAAATTAAGATAGAAGTCATCAAAACAGTTGCCGTATTTCCTCTAATAGAGCCCCCGGGGGCTTTATTTTTTGGATGCCCAAAAATCGGAAAATTTGGAATTCGATCTAGAGATTTTTGGGTGCTCAACTAAAATCTGACAAGTGCAATCGGTAGAGCTCGCGGGAGTTAAGAAAACGCGTAAAACAGCCTTGCAAAAAATTGACTCTGGGCTGAGATATAGGTCCTCAAAGTTGGGGGGGGTCTCTATTAGAGGGGGCTCTATTAGAGGAAATACGGTGTATCTTTTTCTTAACCCAACAAAACGATCTCGCTCACCAATTATTTTGAAGCCAAGAACACGGGATTTCGAATGACCACTAAACTGACCACAACTGTTACACAGAGTGTGGCAAAACAACTAAATTAAATTTGAATTTGTTCGCCTCGCTGGTCGAAAGTTTGCAAAAAAGAAGGCATGCCTGTGTCAAACCAAATGATCGTTATTTTGAAATCCGAATTAGGTATCTTGTGCAGAATTGTCTGGGCTTTCTTATGGTGTTTTTGCTTTTTTGATATTGCTGTGTTTTAATAGAGATTTTTTATGTTTTATGTCCGTGTCAGGACTTTTGGCGCACCCTGTATACCCTTTCTCTGTATGATAGCTCAAATTAAAGTCCAAAATCTTGGCTACATTTTAGTATATGAAACATGTGACTTGTATGAAAATGTCAGAAAATATCAATCAAACCAGTCAAAGAAAAACCCCCCAAAACGATTGATTTTCGGAAACTGAGCCTATTTCAACCTGTATATTAGCTGCAGTAGGTGTGGATGATCTTGTTGGTTCGTCAAGAGTGTGAGTATCATTTTAAAACCAAACTTGTGAATAAAACAAGATAAAAAATAGAGTGTGAAGCCAGTGGTAGTAGAACCTGTGTCCTGGGCGATGCGTATATAAAGTTTTTCCCCCTTTAAAATTGACATGTTCGCTTTAAATGAGCATATCTCAGCACTATTGTTTAATAAAAATCTTTCTTTTGGTGTCAAACAGAATCGCAGATTCAGATGTCGAAAACACGGTTTTCGACATCATCGAAAACCGAAAACATCCTAAACCACAGTAAGGACCAAGCAAAAATAGTGTTTTTGACATCACATACCAAAAAAATATTGTCGGAGAGAAAAATCGATCTGTAAAAACTGAATTTCGAAAAATGACTTAGAGAAAAAGTCATGACCATTTCAAAATCAAGGAACTTCTTGGAATTTCTTAAAATATTCCAGGTCAAATATTCCAAAATATTCCATGCATTTTTTGACTCAGAAAATGCCTTGCAATCACATCAAAGACTCATTCTTACTCGAAACCCAAACGGTTTAAAACGAGGCATGGTATATTGGTCAACCAATGCAACCTAGCACAAGATTCTTATTTCGCAAGGCATACGCTTGTCACCCACCACAACAAGTGGACAACAAAAAAGGCTAAGATCGATAAAAGACATGCTCGCGCTCTGAATTGAGTCGCACTTCATAGAGCTATAGATGAGTTGAGGAAAGTCTCTGGCAGGAGGAGATGTGGTGGGGCATACGTGGCACAGCACCATCACCACCTGCAGCTGCTGCTATACCAATAGCTGTTGTACATGGATCTGCTTGTCTTGTCTATTTAGGACACCCTCACCCAATATGCAGTTTTCATTTCTCCTATCTCTTTTAGGGATGCTTCACAACACTGCGCTGGCCCAGTTTCTAGTGTCCTAATAATCTTTTATCATAAACTTTATCTACAACTACTACTGTCCTTCTAATTGTCTTCTTTTGGTTCTATAACTGCTAACGGATTGGAATTAATTAATTAAAACCCGAAAAATATATTTCACAAAGTTGCATAGTTGAAATCCCAAAAAATGGCAACGACTACAGCTGTTCAAGCAGTGAGTTTTCACTTGTTTTTCCCCATTACCTGAATTTTTGAAGTATTAGCGTTTATTGTGTTTCTTACGCGACGAGTCACTTTTGCAGTTATCTTATGGGTTTCACACTGCAAACATTTCGACATTTTGAGCTGGGAGAACTTTTTTTAGAAAATTTCCAGAAATAGAAAATTCGTGAGCAAGCTTGACCTCCTACATTAGGGGGTATTAGCAGGGGTAGAATTAAAACGACTTGCCGACTAGTTGCTGGGTTTGTGAGCACTTTTTTAACAGACTGTAAAATCTTTATTTTTGGCATTTAAAATTTTTTTTAACTGTTTTATAGATTTTGCCGTTCTGCATATAATAGTTCAAAAAAAATTGTTGAAATGCCAGAAACAAAGATTTTACAGCCTGTTAAAAAAGTGTTCACAAACCCAGCAACTCGTCGGCAAGTCGTTTTAAAACTACCCTTGCCAACCCAATTCAATATTGTAGTGGCTATTGCTCAAATTCTCGAAAAATATTTGATGACTTACTTTTCAACTGTCGGTGATAATTGAAAAAGCGCAAACGTATTGACGCGCGAAAGGCTGAATGTGCCAAAACCCCTCGAAAATCGGGAAATTTTCAGATCGATCTCGAGATTTTTGGATGAAAATTGAAAATCTAAAAAGCGGAATCGGTAGAGGTCGTGGGAGTTAAGAAAACGCAATAAACAGCTTTGCAAAAATTGACTCTGGGCTGAGATATAGCTCCTCGAAGTTGAGGGGAAGTTATTGGAGGGGGGAGCTATTAGAGCCAATACGGTAGTAAAGTTACTGTCAAAGTTAGAATTCCGCTCAAGACAATAAACATTTGATTTTCAAAAAAAAAATTCGAAATTCATTATTTGATTTTTATTGTTTTGAGCGGAATTTAAAATTTAACGGTGACTTTAATACTTTAAAAGCAGATTTACAGGTAAATTGAGCACGCTGAGCACGAATGCGGTGTCAGAATTAAGAATTTGCTAAAAGGTGAATAGAGCTGAAGGAGTTCGTGATACAACTTCAGAAGTTGTTTTACCCGCTCAAATCCCTCCTGTTTTCAAAACTTTTTTTCAGCCATCGTGTTCAGCGTGAAATTCTGCACAAAACGCATAGTTTGGCATATTCAGCTTTTCGCATGTTAAATAAAATGGATAAATCTTATATCTGACTTGATTTGGCTGAAAGGTATCTTGTTTTTATAGTTTTAGTTAAAGAGGCAAGTATATCAACAATTCTTCAAAGTGATAACACTATTAGATAGCCCTGCTGTTACAGATTCTTACGACGTGTTATTTGTTGCAACATCTTAGCAAAATGTAGCACAAACACGTTGAAGTATGAAGCAAATTGGAAAAATAATTTGATTCATACTTTTACCTTTTTGTGCAACATTTTGCAAAGATGTTGCAACAAATGATACACTATTAGAAACTAGAGTCTCAGAGCTACCTGATAGTTTCATCACTTTAAAAAAATTGATCAGATACTTGTCTCTTTGACCAAAAGAAAAAAAACAAGGCATTTTTCAGCCAAAACAAGGCGCATTTAATACTTGTCCAAATAAAATTTGTCGGCAAGCCGTTTTACACGACGGCAGCTGCAGTGAGTTCTTATTAAGTAAGTTATTGGCTAAAAATCGAGCATGTCTTTCACAAATAATGCTTTATAAAGATGTATTAACTTTTAAAACAAGCAATAGCTTGTAAAGCTTTATAATAAAAAAATTGGAAATATAAGTGGGAATTTTACCTATGTTTCAGTGCAGTCACTTGCTATTTACAATGCAAAACGAATTTTGAGGACAATATATAAATTTCCATGGCTTTGACAAACATTGCTACTCATTGACTGGCTTGTTGGGTGGTGCAACCCCACCCCTTTTCCGTTTACTGTCCGCTTGATTACACCTCAACACTTGCCTTCCCTTTTAAGCAAATAGCTGGTGGAGCAGCAGTAGGACATGTGGATGCAGAAATTTTAGGGTGACGCCTAAACGTCTGCTATTATTCAAATTTTCTTCGGTTTGAGTGACTTACCTTTTTCGGCTTCAGTCAAAATGATAACTTTACTTATCTGTTTTTCTAAACAAAAGTTGAGTAGAAAGATGTTTCCCTTTAAATGATGGACTAGCAATAATCTTTTCTGTCACGAATTTACCCAAAATCATGCACGAAACTAAGTGATTTTAATTTTTTTTCCAGTGCTACACTAATAGTTGTTCTGTAATATTTCTAGCATACCTGGCATATTTTTTGTAAAGAACATTGTCCTGGGGCACGGAGGTTATATTATAGGTTCCAAAGATTTTTGGTTTGCGCTGAACCGCCAATCAGTATACTCGAATCAAACAACTGTTTTTGCGATCCCTCTCTACGCCTCCCCCGGTTAGCAAGGGTAGTCTTAAAACGACTTGTCGACTAGTTGCTGGGTTTGTGACTACTTTTTCAACAAGCTGTAAAATCTTCGTTTTTGGCATTTCACAATTTTTTTAACTGTTTTGTAGATTTTGCCGTTCTGCGTACAATAGTTCAAAAAAAAATTTCTGAAATGCTAAAAATGAAAATTTTACAGTCTGCTGAAAAAGTGCTGTCAAACCGAGCAACTGGTCGGCAAATCGTTTTGAAACTACATTAGACGTAGTAGCTCTGTGTGCTACTACTGTGTAAAGCATGTAATGTGGGCGAAATAAACGAGCTCACAAACCCATGCTCCGAGTTGTCAAAGATAGTGCTGTTTAGAGCATTCGCAAATTGATGAGTTACAAAATCATTTTGAAACAGCTCTTAAGATTTTTATTACTGACGTTTCTGAAAGTGCTGTTTTGTTTTTTGCTGTGGACCGTTTTTTCAAAAACCAATCTAAGAATCATCAGCAATAAAGATCTTTGTTTATTTATGAAAGGGGATTAAAGATCTAAAAAATTCCCTGTAACCCTATCAACTGATTGACCGCTCGAAACATCAGTACCCTGAAAAAAAACCTTCTTCTGGATCCGAAAACACAAAAAAAAATTAAATTGTCTTTAGCTCGCAGCCTACTTCTGGAGGCGTAGGTATATACAGTCGCCTCTCGATATATGGCGCATACCTAAAGTTCGTTCCCGCCCTAGGTCCGAAGGCATTTTACCTCAATTATTTAAATATTTGGCCAAAAGTAATTCTAAAAATCGCACAAATTCTGATTTTACCAATCGTTTTTGCAGTCGGCAATACTTTTGCCATAAAGATAGAGTGCGCATGATTTCGAATAAGCAGGTACGCACTAAATCTAGAGCCGCGGGTCTTACTGGCAAAATTTGTAGCATTTTTACAAATTTTTAAAAAGTAATTTTGGTCAGAGTCGCCCTACATAAAATTTTACTCGCACTATATCGAGGGTAAACTTTGTCGAGTTTCCCTATCTGCCAACCAGATAATTTTTACAATCTACCATATCGCGACTCGTACCATAACGGGGTCACACCGTATCGAGACTTCACTGTATCTGGCTGTCGGAAAAGTCTTGGAACGACAATGAAAAATCTTGCACTTCCTAATTGCAAAATTTTTATATTCATAAATAATACAAATGAATTTTAATGAGTTTCACATAATGAATTTTTGACGTTACTCGGTAATAACCACCGCCCCCAAAAAAAGCCACTCGGGAATGCCTCCCCCAATCCTAGCAGCTACTCGGTTATAAACAAGCCCCCCTCTAAAAGTCGGTTTTTGAAAGGGTCTAAAACCCATTTTTGTACAATAATTTCACTATAAAAAGGCTAGAAAAGCAATTTTTAAAGGCATGAAGGGTTGTATTGGGAGGAAGGGGATAATATAGGGGCCACTTTTTTTTAGCTGCTTTAACATGTTTTTCAACTAGGGTCGTGGCAAAAATAGACTCAATATGCATTTTATGGTCAAGAGTACTTCTCGCAATCATGTCTAAGGCAAGTGAGTGCGCGCATCTCTAACTCTCAAGCCCCTGCGTTCCCTTCGGGGCGAAAAAGCATGCATACCAGAGTTATTTACGCGGTAGGCCCCAGTATTCAAAACGATGTACAACATCTTCAATTTTTTGCCGAAAAGCATCCCCCTCCTGTTTCAAGGGACTCACGGAACTCACCCGCATGATTGTTTTTCAACTAGGGTCGTGGCAATGAACACCCTTCCTCTACAAGTTGCTGGGTTTGAGGGTCCTTTAAAAGGTTTCAAATAAGTGATGGGCCACAAGATGCTGGGTTTAAGGGTGCCTTGAACGCTTGTTAATAAGTGACCCCTGTTTTGTCCCTTCCCCTCCCAATACAGCCCTTCATCCCTTTAAAAATTGCTTTTCTGGTCCTTTCATGGCAAAATTATTGCATAAAAATGGGTTTTAGACCCTTCCAAAAAAACCGAGTTTTGGGGGGGGGGGCATAACCGAGTAGCGCCAAATTTTTTCTTTAAAGATTTTAATTGTGAAACCTATTAAAATTCAATTGCAATTATTATATATATAAATATTTGCAGCCCATTAGAAACTTCTGTGTTGTTGCAGGACTTTTCCGACAGACGACCCTAGGAGGGTGGGAACCATAGGCATGCGCACTAAATCGAGAGCCGGTCGCATAACCTCCAGGATAAACAGTTTTAACTGGGCCATACGCTGGGCTTTTTAACACGCTACGCTACTGCAGCTCACCAAAAAATGCTTGAAATTAAAAATTTTAATTGAAATTGAGTGAACCATTCACAAACCTTGTCCCCAGGTTTCCTGTCTAAAAATGTTAGTGGTGTTTTAGAATGACTGCTTCAGATGTAAATTTTTTTCGTTATTGCACACTCGCTTTGTTTTGTCGTTCCTGCTCTGCTCCTCTCACATATATTTAGTCATTCTAGTGTTGTAGTTAATTCTCGTCTACTGGTTTGTCCAATTCTCACTCAGTGTCCTCACCGCCCCTTTTTCTGTAATTCCGCATATAAGCAGAGCAATGCAGTAGACAGAGATGCAGTGAACAAGAGGAAAATTTCAATCGATTGCCTTTGGTAAAAAAGCATGTGGTTTAACAGGCACTTTTGGTGAGAATTTTATAGATCGACTTTCCAACTGCTTTGATCAAATCAATCAAATAAATTTTTCATTTGGGGATTTTAATGCTTAATCATGGGTTTCATTCTGAATTTATAAAAATTGAAGCAAATTTTTTTACAGGTTTTGGAATTAAAATACTTTTCATATAAATTGATGATTAGGGTTGTCGGTGGTAGTGTCATTGCAAACCGACGACTAGTTGCTGGGCTGTGAGCACATTTTCAAGAGGTAGTAAAATCTTCATTATTAGCATTTAAGCATTCCGTTTGAACAATTTTGCAGATTTTTCCTTTTCGTTCAAAGCTGAAAAAAAAGTCTGAAACGCTGAAAATGAAGATTTTACAACCTCTAGCAACTAGTCATCGGTTTGAAATAGAGATGATGGCTTGACCTTTTCGGGACGGGACGGGTCAGAATTCAAATTTAAAAATTTCGGGACGGGACGCGGGACGGGACAGGTCAAAAAGTTATATCGGGACGGGACCCCGGGACAGGGAAGATTTTCGGGACGGTCATAAAAATTTCCGATCGGGAATTTCAATCCTTTATGCTTTATTCATGCTTCAATTTCCAGACGTTTGACATTCTTCCGATTGATTCACGTTTGTTGGGCTTCCTGTAAGATCTGATTCATGGTACAGTCAACCCTCAATATAACGGCCCGCAGTGGGACCGGCCGTGGAGGGACGTTATACCGAGGGTCCGTTATATCGAGGGTTGACTGTAATTACAAGTTGAAGGTAGTTGTTGAAAAATTGAATTTTTTCGGGACGGGACGAGACGGAATTTAAATAATTTTTTTTCGGGACGGGACAGGTGCCGAAAAATTTCCGGCCGGGATTCCGGGACGGGACAGAATTGTCTCGTCCCGTCATCATCTCTAGTTTGAAATAAGACTACCACCGACAACTCTATTGATGATCCTGAATACTTGGAAGCAATTTTTTTTTATATTTTTATATTATAAATGGAATCTATTTCAACAACCTCTGATCTGTTGCAACTTGTAAGATTACCGAAGAGCTGACCTCTCGATTTTCGCATTTTATAGTATATATTGTTTAATCCGTTTTTAATTAAATAGGTTACACTAAAAACAGTCTATTTGTTGTCAAAACATTTATTGAAAAATCGACAGGGAAAAATCCTTTTTTTCTATCCTCATACAAACAATTTTTTATTCACTACGAAAATACGTTGCTGGGACTTTCTTCTTTATTTTACTATATTCATGTAAATTATACAGTCGCATATTAATAATGGGTCACCCAATAAGTTTGTTGCTTCCCAGGGTCCAACACCTCAAAACGACAGTTATTTATGTTTTTTTTCCGAAATTTTTCGCGTTTTTCTGTAACGTTCCCAATTTTTATTATGAGACATTCCACTAGACTAGGAATCCATATTATAAACATACTCTCTTTTACTTCTTAGTTTCTGAGATATTTTTTTTAATATTAGAAGTCTAACTAATGGTTGTATCTAAGGCTGCGAAAACCTTTTGCTCGAATATCTGCCGGAAGATAAAGCATTCGTCCAAAGTTATTAAAAATGGCTGTGGTTGAAATCACCTGTCAAAAGGTTCAAAAATCCTGTCAAATTAGTAATTTACCCCGTCAAATTTAAAATTTTTGTTTTATTCTTTAAAAAGTTTAAAATTTGGACAAAATTTGGACCCTAAATTTGGACCCTACCGAGTATACCTCCTCCTCCACCAACCCCCAATGAAATTTTTTAAAAGTGTTTCCAAACACCCCATATCAACCCAAAATCACCTCAGAAAATCAAAAAAGACATTATTTTTGTGTTCTGGTCAATAAAAAATTGAGTTTTGGGCATTTTGAAATTTCCACCATTTGCCTGTTTTACCATGTTTTGGTCACTGGAGCTGGGCAAAAAGAGCCTCTAAATGCATTTTTGATCAAGAGTCTTGCTCGGAATTATGTCTAAGGTATAAAATAACTGATAGCTTTTAAGAAAGCTAAGATCCAGGGCTAAACGATGGTGTAAAAATAATTTTTTGTGAAAAAATCAAAATTTGAACAAAAAGCTTTATAAATTCTTGCGACCAAAACAATTTTAAGATTTTGTCGGGATAAATTACTAATTTGACGGGATTTTGACGAGGTATAGTAATTTTAGCCATTAAAAATTTGGTCAAAAATAAAATGCCAGGAAGACGATTTTGAAAATTATCGTAAAATATTATTCCAATTTTCCCAATATTCGAGTAAATTTTCTGCAGTTTTTTGTATTCGCCTTAATCATGTCTCAACAACCGAGAATTTAAAAAAGCATATTAAAATTTCTTACTGATTATTAAGTGAAAAAAGTAGCGAAATATTTTTTGGCCAAAATATCTATTACAAATATTCATGAAATTTTTTTCGTCAAGCTTTGTGACCGGAATAATATAATTGAATTACAAAGAGTTGAAGAATGCAGCCACATCTTCACTCCACTTTCTTTGCTCAAAACTGCTATTTTACATTCTTTTTACTCTGCACTTTGTAGTCTTGAGTAATAGCTGATATTAGAATAGTAGAACCTTTCCCACTCAGAAATTTTTTAAATTAGCAAAAAAGTTGTAAAATAAGTATAGTAAATTCTTGATTTACCGAATTTTCGCCTGGGATGCCTCTGTTGTTGCAAACTGACACATTTTTCACATGGGAAAGGCCGTGCACTAAACTATGCGTATTGTTTTACTATGCGTATTAAAATTTTTGGAAAGAGGACGGCTTCGAACGAGTAAAAAAAATATGCGATTTTCGCCCATTTCAGCCACCTGGAATTTCAGCAAAATATGGGTAGTACTTGCCCTAATTAATGCACCACCTAGGTTTGTAAAGAAAGTCGGAACAGGTTTACACAGGTGTTTCTTTCCAAATGGCCCAATATTAAAAAACTAAATATGTGTATCACTAGACTTTCTTACCATGTTTTTCAACTGGGCCGTGGCAAAAAGAACCTCTATATGCATTTTTTGATCAAGAGTACTTCTCGGAATCATGTCTGAGGTAAGTGAGTGCGCGCATCTCTAACTCTCAAGCCCAAAATAGAGGGCGCGATCAGGGCTATCTATTGCACACAAACTTGTAGCAGAATGATCACAATTTCACAAAAAATTTCTAATCTTCCTTCTGAAAGCCAGTTTTCGGAAATATTTCCACTCGAGACAACAAACATTCAAATATGTCTAGATCGAATTTTTTAAAAAACTGTCTTTGAGAAGGAAGATCAAAAATTTTCTGTGAAATTATAATCACTGTGCTATACATACTTGGACGGCCCGCCGCCCGCCGCTCGCCGCTGCTTTTTTCAGCCGCCGCTGCCGCCGCCGCTCAATTTTTAATCTCCGCCGCTGCCTCCGCCGCTCAATTTTTAATCTCCGCCGCTGCCTCCGCCGCTCAATTTTTAATCTCCGCCGCTCAATTTTTAATCTCCGCCGCTGCCTCCGCCGCTTTTCTTTTAGTTGCCGTCGCTGCTTTCGCCACTTGTTTGAACCTTCAAATAATTTTTGATTAAATTCCCAAGTTAATTGTTTAAAAAAAATTTCTATTAGTTTGAATTACATAATTTTCATAAAAAAAGACTCAAATTTTTTAAATAAAATAGCAAATGAGATTTTTTCACACGCCGCTAGCGTCGCCGCTCATTTTTGACCCGCCGCTGCCGCTGTTATTTTTTTCCCGCCGCCGCCGCGGCCTTTTGGCAGCCCGCCGCTCGCCGCCGCCGCTGCCGCTCTTTTTTTGCGTGTCTAAGTATGGTGCTATAGCCCTGATCGCGCATTCCATTTTGGGATATTACACACCTAGGTGGTGCATTAATTTCAGAGAGTACCACCTACATTTTGCTCCTATTCTCGGTGTTTGATATAGTCAAAAATCCGCATGTTGTTTCAATCATTCGAAGCCGTCCTCTCTCCAAATAATTTTTCAGCCATTGTGTTCAGTGTGAAATTCTGCACAAAACTCATAGTTCAGTACACACGGCCTTTCCCGTGTTAATTTCTTCAATTTTCCTGACCAAATTACGCGAGATGAGCGAGCTTCAAAAAAGTTATTGAACCAAGTGAAATGAATTTTATAACTGCATGGGTTGCAAAAAAAGCCAAAAAAAAACAAGAAAAAATGTGCATGACGGAATTGTGCAGCAAATTTTTATTTTACCCTTTTTTTGAACAATCTGTTCTTTTTTACTAATAGGATAACACCCACGGGTAGCCCTACGATTGTAGTTTCTAGCGAGGTATCATTTATTTAAGGGGCATGCTCATTAGAGGCATGCTCATCTGTTCAAAATTAGTCCCCGCCAATCCAAAATTTTTTGCTAATTATTGAATTTCTGTACGGATTTTTCAACTTGGTTTCTAACAAAACTATACCTAAAATAAAATTCTAGGCCTTGTTTTCTTAGAAACCAAGTTGAAATTTCGTAGAAAAGTTCAATCATTAGGAAATTGGGGGAAGGGGGGGGTACGAATTTTGATCAAGTGAGCATGCCCCTTTAACATATTTGCAAAAAGCAGAACAAAAAAGTACAAGTATGGGTCAAATTATTTTTTCATTTGCTTCATATAGCTTATCCCCAGGTTCCGGTCCCCCTATCTCGGAAATTTTTATGCCAGCAGATAGCCAAACTCATGTAATTTCATGAAAAATCGCCACGTTTGAAATGCGAAATCTGGAAAAAAAGTTTTCTTTATGCACCAACTAGGTACACCTAAAAAAATTGCCCAAAATCAAAAATTTTCGCTTATTTTAGTTGTAAATAGGATTTTGATAAGGGAAGATGACATTTCTGTCTGTGACTTTATTGTTGCGCAGAACCTTTACTCTTTTGTTGTGCTTTTTTTGGGGAGGAGAAAAATGGGCCATTTCAAATTGGGCCGTTTCAATACAGAGAGATGATATTTTTGTTAGGGTTTTTTTCTGGTCAACATTAGTTTTTATTTCCGTATCTCTCTAATGAACGCCCCCTTTTCAGACATAGGTTGAAAAAAGATAATACACGCTTTCACCCTAACTAATTTATGCACTCGATTCCAATTTGTGTTAGTATACAGAGCTTACTTGTAAGAGTTTCTCTTGCCGGCATCATTAGTAGAGTTTCCCCAGATAATCTTGCGAAAGCTTCATTCACAATACTTCTGACCGGTGTATCACGATGTCGAAAAAAGACATGAAGGGTGCGTTTGTAATAGTGGTAGCCATTGGCTGTAAGCATAGTCGAGATGACACCTCAACTTTTTTCACCCACCGATTTTTATACGTCAAATATTCATAAATCACTCGGAAACACTGTACGAATTTTCGTGTAGAGCTCTGAAAAAATTTCTCTAGAGTCATAAATATCAAAATAAGAAAAAAATGGACATTTTTGAATTTACGAAAAAGTTGACCCTAAAACAGGGCTTCCAATTGAACTTTTCGAAAATCAGACAAATCTTCAAAAAAAATCAGATTTTGGAACTGAAAATCAGAGTTTTGAGAATTTTCGGTGTCTAAATTTAGCCAAATATTTAAAAAAAAATCAAATTGTGGGACCAAAAATCAGATTTTCAAGAATTTCTGGTGTCTGAAATCAACCTTTTTCTGATTAATCAACCCAAATGGCAGCCCTGTCATAAAAGTTGACCCCGACTATGATTACGGCCATTGTTAGAATAGACCCAAAAAAAAACTAGCAACAAGCTGTATTTGTTCTCTGATCAATCTATTTAATATCTGCAACCCATGTGTATTGTAAAATAAGTGAGTGGCAGGCCACATCTGTGGTGTCCCAGCTCTTTCTTTCGCATTCAACTACTTAGTAGTGTAAAACATGTTTCCAGCTGCTGCTGCCCGCCATATGTGTTTCATTCAAGTTGGCTTGTAGTAGTAGTAGGCCATTTGATGGATTTGCCTGCTGGAAACTTTTATTTTTTGTTCGCAAAAACAATTTCAATGTTTTGCTCTCAGAATGTCATTATTATCCTTTTTGACTCAGCTCATTGGCTGGACCTGGCTAAATTATGTTAATTGCCTAACTTTTGGCTTTAATTAAACTGCAGAATGAGTGATGTGTTTTAAGAGCCCAAAACAGCATAGCCAAACCTAATTACAAAGAGGAGGGTTGGGCCGCATTTTTATAATATTTTGTGAATCATGTTTAAACGCCTCCTAAGTAATTTTTATATGCTAAAAAGATAAAAAAGGTTGTTTCTCAACACTTTCCGGCACAAAAAATTTATTTTCAAAAAAAAATTTGTGTAAAATTTTAAATTTTAGTGAATCAAAATTTTAGCTAAATCAAGGTTTTGGTCGAAAACCTTGATTTAGCTTGGTCCCCCATGCCAAAAAGTCCAATTTTAAGGCACGTTCACAAAAGTGTCGACCCAAGTGTCTATTTAAGTCTGTTTTTAACTTGGGAAGGGCTGTAAATTTTTTTCCTCCATTGAAAAAAAAATTCGGTTAGTACCATCTTTTAGCTAAGATTCAGGGCTTCAAAATGAAATATCAACGAGCTACGGTTTATTGAAAATTTTTGGTTAAAAATGCTTAGGTCTGCACTCAGGTCGACACTCAGGCCCACACTCAGTCGATTGTCGACCGGAGTGTCGACCTGAGTGCGGACCTAAGCATTTTTTGCCACAATTTTTCGATCAGATGTAGTTTATCAATAGCTCAGTTTAAAGCCCTGAATCTTAGCTACAAGATGGTACTAACAGAAATTTTTTTCAATGAAGGAAAAAAATTTACATCCCTTCCCTCGTTAAAAACACGCTTAGGTCGACACCAGTGTTGTTAATCGCCCTCCAAAACCTTCCTCCGCTCCTTCTCCTTCTCCGTAGGAAAATTTCGGAGGAATTCTCCGACCATTTTTCTCCGAAGGAAAACCCTTAAAATCGTTCTCCTTTACTCCTTTCTCCGGAGAAGGAGTATCTCCGGAGGAAATCCTAGGAGGACACTTTATGTGAACGTCTTTTTAGTGCAAGTGTAGGTTTTGTTGAGTATTTTCAACATGCCACCCCAAAAAACACGATGACATCTACATCTAAATGCGTTTTTGTTTATTTTTGGATTGTGTAAATTATTCTGAAGATTTTGATGTTGGGGTGTTCAGAAACACTGATCATAGTATAGTCTCACTCTCTACAGTCAACCAAAGTGTTGTTGGATCAAAGCATAAACTCTAACTTTCTTAGTCACTCTAGAAATTAACACGGAAAAGTCGGAATTGAACAAGTATAAGCAGAAGTTACGTTCTGAGTTTACCGTGTTAATCGCTCTCACTCAAATTTTATCCCGTAGTTTTCTCCTTTTTTAAAGGTTGCTTTTATGTGTCGACCTTCTCAAACATCTGGTTTTTCAACACCAGCTTTCAAAAGCCTGAAATTTTCTGTATTATGCAGAAAGAGCAATGCATTGTTGCAGACAGCTATCACACACATTAAAAAAATAGATCATCAGTATGAGTAGTTGCAAAACCAGCATTGTCAGAAAAGCAGCATTAGCCAGTCTGGCAAACACTTTTAGCTTCTTATCTTTGATCACAATCGGAATTTATGGTGCCTTACCAGGGATTACAAATATAGCCAAGCATTCTGAGAGTAAATACCTTTTGAATGTGGTCAATGTGTTTTCCTGCCTGACTTTAACTTTTCATATGTACCGTATGACCTGTAAAAAAAAATTCCTCCGTTGTCTGAATTAAGATATGGAAACGATATTGAAGAAAGAGGATATTATTGATGTTATCAAGAAAAATCAGAATCCCTGCGGTTTTTCGGACAAAACTGAGGAATCATAATTAGTGAGATATTTAACAAATCGGAATAAAAAAATACCACACCCAGTGGGAAAAAATGATGCTTTGCTCACAGGGAGGTCAATATGAGTGTGAGCAAGTGGACGTCGAGGTCGAATTCCGAAACCCATATAAAAAAGAAAGTCGGAACAGGTTTACACAGGTGTTTCTTCAATCTAATAGAAGATCTGATATCTATTCACCTTTAGGGGTCAACATTTTACCTTAGTCCCTCCTTCTGTGTTTTTTTTTAATTTTTGTGTTACTCTAATAATAAATTGCAAAAATACGAAAGGAGGATAACAAAATACACAAGCAGTATTGTTCACGAAAATTATTTATTCGATCATATTACACCGCACCTACAAGTTACAGTTGGAAAATCTATACAGAATACAATAATCACGCAGTATCATAGATCAACGACATTTGTTGGAAGAATTTCGCCAGGAAATTCCACTTTTGAGCGCGACAATTTTGACGGAAGACAGCTTGCACATAGTAGGCCATTAGTCGCTTGTCCCGAATAGTCTCTTCACTAAGATTTTGGAACGAACCATCGAAAAAGCAACAAAGCACCTAAACAGGGGGTAACACAAAAATTTAAAAAAAAACACAAAAGGGGGACCAAGGTATAATGTTGACCCCTAAAGGTGAATAGGGCCGCAGAAGATCTGAGCTATAATGAGTTTGAGTTCAGTTCATTGTAGTCGTTAACTAAAACATGAACTGAACTCAAACTCATTATAGGGTTGGATCTACTATTGGTCTATTTGGAAAGAAACACCTGTGTAAACCTGTTCCGACTTTCTTTTTTGTATGGGTTTCGAAATTATTCATTGGCAAAGACGCAAAGACGAAATTTTTGGACAGCCTGGAAATGATCAGATTTGTAACATCCTTAGGATTTTCAATTTTTCAGAAATTATTTGATGGGCTTTAAAATCTTAAACTTTGCGTTAGGACTCTCAGCCCCGAAGAAATGTTGAAATTAGGAAGGCCCGTATAGGTCGTTATCAGAATTATTAATTAATTAATTAAATCTTTAGTCGATTGTGTGGATATAAAATTTTTGAGACCTATAAAAAAGCTAAACCACAAAACGTCCTTAAACGCAAATTTCCGGACAGCTTGAGGATTGTATGATGTGTGACATCCTTTCCTTGTCAATTTTTTATACTAAAATGAATGCTGATAATGATTTTTTATTTAACTAGCTTTCCACTTCTTCAACTGCTAGTATTCATGACCATAATACCGCTTAGCAATCAATTTTCTGCCTTTTAACCATTCTTGAGGTTTTTTTGGCGCACTATTGATTCGCTCTGTGCCTGCTGCCATTCATCCATCCAGCATGCTGGTTGATGAGTCCCCTCTCCAGCCAGTCCTCTTCCCTCAAGCCTGAGGCGCAACATTAGGTTAATTAATTTTCCCCTCTTTCTCTTTTTACTCCTCATTATTTTTGCTGGAGCTTATCGGATAATTTAGGTATAGCTAAATCTATATTCTTCAATTTTCAGAAATTTCAAACATAAGCTTCAGATTTGGGGTGGCCGAAAATTCTAGCCTTGATTTACAGTAAATAACATGTCAAACATCTCTGTGAGGGTCTTGAGGGTCTATATCTCGAGGCAGAACGAATATTTTGCAGAGCTGTTTTTTTCATTTTCTTAACTCCCACGAGCTCTACCGATTCGGTTTTTCGGATTTTGGTTGTGCACCCAAAAATCTCGAAATCGACCCAAAATTTTTCCGATTTTCGGAGGATGGTAAAATAAGCGCCCCGGGGCGCTCATTAGAGATAATATGGTAAATAGACCATGTTGAAAACGAATCTGGTGTCAGAACTGTAGGTTTCCTCAGCGAAAAAAATGTCTCCACTAAAAAACTTCCTTGAAAATTCAGGCAAGTTCGTTTGTTCTTTTAGTCAGGAATTTTCAATGACACAGGTTTTTTTTAAACTTTTTTATTTCTTGGATGTAGAATTGATATGGCTTTCTAATGCTGTGCCCAGAAAGTTTACACGAATCAGATTTGGCAATATCAGATTTGGTAGATTTAGGCGCAGAAAAATTTTCCTGAAATCTTTACTTTGACTTCAGAACCTTTTTATCTGACAAAAAAATTTACTTTTTTTAATCCTTAACTACGGTCCGAAAGAGCTATGAATTCTGCGTCGAATAAGGTCTTAATCGAATGTTAGCGGTAATTAAATCGATGATTAGTAACCCAAACAAAAAAAAAATACCCGAAATGTCAAAACTTCGATCATCCCATTTTTCAAACACCCAATTTTTTCATTTTTCTTCGCAGAACACTGGACGACCTGTGTGACACTTGCTTAGAACACTCTGAAAAACATTATAGACACAAAAAAAACTCTGAAAAATTGATTTGGCACTTACTTACTTTTTTTTAAATGTGATTTTTTAATTTTAATTTTTTTAATTGTGGGAGAAGGGGGGGGCGCATTTTTTACTAATTTGTAGATCATGTTTAAACGACTCCTAAGCAGTGTTGTTCCGGCGCCGGCGCTGCCCCGGCAAAAAACAGCGCCGACCCGGCGCTCGGCGCCGGCGCTGGGGCCAATGAAAAATTTTGCTCGGCGCCGGCGCTAAAATTTTTTGACCCGGCGCTGGCCCCGGCGCTGTTTTTAAGCAACTATGGCTCCGGCGCTGTTTCCGAAATTTTACTGTCCAATATTAAAAACCCAATTTTTCTTGCAACCCTTTGCAAAGCTTTCAAAGCTAGCTTTGTGGTTTTACCAATGCCAGCCACTTCAGAATCAGTTGAAAGATTATTCTTACAGCTTACATTTAATACTAGTGGTCATAAATCCAATTCGGGCCCGAATCTCATAAAATTGAAATGTTTGCTTAATTTTAATCAAAAATTTATAAACATCTAAATGTACCTAATTATGAAACATTATACTTGTCAATATACCTGTCAATAAAAATACAATTTTTTTAAAATATACAGCGAAACCCAAATTTTCATCCCGGCGCCGGCGCTGGGGCAATTTCTTTTAGACGGGAGGCGCCGGCGCTGGGGACTTTTTCAAAAAGAGGTCGGCGCCGGAACAACACTGCTCCCTAAGTAATTTTTATATGTTTAAAACGATAACAAAGTCATTTTCGAACAGTTTTCTACATAAAAAATAGATATTTTGGAGTAAAATTTTATCGTGAAGATTCTTCGCCTCAGTTCAAACTCCGACTAATGTGAACAATGATTAAGAAATTAATTAAGAAATTGAACTTTGTTAAAAAATGGGTTGCATTGATTCTTACAAAAATGGGATTTGTGCTTTTGCTTGTTTTTTAAGCATGGCAATATTCTTGACTCGTATTTAATTCTGCCTGTGTTTGACGTTGGCATTGCCTTGTTGTTGTTGAGACAAAGAGAAGGTGAAAAAAGTGTTCATAAATAAAAAGATTTATTTAGTGAGAAGCGATGTCCTTTGAGACAGCCATATAGCTGTTTTCCTGTTTAGAACTAAAAATTCGCAATGCCATATTATATTTTTGAGCTTTATTACATTCTTTGATTATTTTTGAGTCAACCCACTAGTTTTAGATTTATTACTTACTTTATTACTCAACGTCAAATTTTAATGATCTCTATACACAGTAGAATCCCGAGGTAGTGTTCCCGTCTCAAGTACGATCCTGCCTAGGGTCACGATAATTTTCTTTCTGCATAATCGAAATCATTGTTAAATTTGAAGAACTACAAAAATGACGAATTTACCGGTTGATTTTGGGAACGACAATAGTCTTGTCATTAATACTAACGCTTTCATTTGTGGCGCTGTCGACTAGTTGCTAGGATTCTGAGCAAATTTTCATGAGGTTGCAAAATCTTCATTTTTAGCATTTTAGACATTCTGTTTGAACAGTTTTGCACGGAATGGAAAAATCTACAAAATTTTATTTAAACGGAATGTCTAAAATGCTAATAATAAAGATTTTACAACCTCTTGAATATTTGCTTATAAACCCAGCAACTTGTCGTCGGTTCAAAATAACATTACCCCCGACAACCTTTTTCATTTTGTGTATGAAGATCAGGAAGATCGAGTCTTCGTTATAAGGCCAACTTAAGGATTGGTCAAAGGTAGTAGTGTAACGGGCTGGCATTGCCGTCAAACCTCAGATATGAGAGCTTTTTCGAAACCGGACAAAGGTGGCCTCGTATCGCGGTAGTCCTATATCAAAGTTCGACTGTATTGTCATTCGATATGCGATTTTCGGAACTAGCCCAAGGTTTCCTATTTAGCAAAACGTTCACAAAATCAAGGTAAAAAAAAAGTCGAGCTTGAGATGTGCACACTATATCGGCCGAATTCATCTTGCTTTCAATCAATAACCGCAGTTAAAATTTCAATTAGTCTGTCTTTTTGGACATACCGCATTGCTAAAACTAGCAAAAAAATTCTTATCATTTCACAGTTAGTCATACCTCCTAGTCATACTAGTTTTCACTTCCTGTTTTTTTCCAACTAAAATTTTCAGTTGCACAATTTTATGCTTGCAAAAAAAATTTTTTGTTAGCCATTTATATTATAGTTTTAAAAGAGAAAGTAAATTTCCATCTGTGCAGAGGTAGAACAAAGCCTATTAAAAATCCGCTAGTAATCTCCATGGTTATAAATTGTGTTAAGCCAAAGCTATATCACCAATTTATAATTTCAAAGCATTTTAAAGGCAAATTCTAAACCTGAGAACCTGGGAGGTCGATAATAGACGCGCATTGCTTAATTCCCACCGCTAGCTGGCTATTAATTTCATCCTCTCGCCTGGTTTTTGTGTGCCAATAAAGGGGGGGAGTGCCAGGCGTGTCACATTCCATTAATTATTTTTCCCTCATTTCACTCTCCTTGGTTACTGCCCGACCCATGGCTGGTGGGATGTATGGGGGAGATGAACAAATATTAGTGGAGAAGCGTGCCTTCCCTTAATTAACGACTCACTTTCAATTGCTTCTATAGCTAGCTAGCTTGCTACTAGAGCCACGGCAGCTATAGTCGATTGCAAAAAGAATAGGAGCGTGAAGCAATGCCTATCTTGACTTAATCGTTGTAAAATATTGTTTTGCTTTAGATTACAATGTAATTTAGCACTGGAATTTAAGTGCTACTGGAATATACCCCACCCAATAATTTCTGAGATCCGCCGTTAGGCTTTGGATTAGGCCCTTAGGCTTAGGCTCGGGGCCTGGCCACTAATAACATCAGCTTTTTCAAAAAAAAATCTTTAAAAATGGTGGTTTTAGGTAGCCTCCAAAACTTATTGGAGAGGGTATATTCCAGTAGCATTGGAATTTGAGCTTGTTTAAATTAGATTTAAACGAGAGGGTTTTCTTAAAATTTTGTGAGTTTAATTCGCTAATCGAGTGAATTGACCGCATTTGCGAAAGATCCAAAAAACTCCAGGGGAACCCATGCATATATTTCATTAAATTTGGTTAGGCATTGCTCACAATGGCTGACTGTAAATTTAACAATCCGGAAATAGTCATATTTTTTTTAATTTTCCAAGAATCATTCCTTTGATGCCATCTTGTAGCTGAGATTCAGGGCTACCAGATAAGCTATTGATCAAGTTGCTATGAATTAAAAAATGCTGAAAAAACTTCAACAATCCTCACTCACAATCCGCACTCGCTCGGAGTGAGGATTGTTGATTCTGTTTTAACATCTTTAAATCAATACCAACTCCACCAATGGCTATTCTGTATTTCTGAACTACAAGATGGCACCAAAATAATTTTTTTAGAAGTTAAAAAAAAAGTTATAGCTATTTCCGAGTGAGGATTGTTGGACATACAGTACACCATTATGTACGGGGTCCTCACACTTTCATTCTGTTGTGGTTATCAAGAGTATTATTATTTTGATATGCCGACTAATTGCTGGGTTTGACACACCACTTTTTCAACAGGCTGTAAAATCTTCGTTTTTGGCGTTTCAGAAAAAGTTTTTGAACTGTTTTACGCACATAGGCAAAATCTACAAAATAGTTCAAACGGAATTTCTGAAACACCAAAAATAAAGATTACACACCCTGTTGTAACACCCAGCAATAAGTCGGTATGTCGAAATGAGACCACCCTTGACAACCCTACTTTAGAGTAAAAATTTTGGCTAATTTATCAGTCCTGACTGGTCTTAAATTTATTTGTAAATTTAACAACCCAGAAATTTGTTGGAAGTGTTATGACATGTGTTGGGAAAGTTAATTAGCACTAATTGTGGGGCAGTTTTTTGGATTGGTCCTTCCTTCTTCCTGCATTATGGGTCGTGTACAATGTTTTGTCTTAGCTTTATTGACTTGACTCCACGGCGGTTTTATTCATGTATGTGACTTATCATAAGTTTTGATAGCTTTTTCTGTATAGTAGGCCCTGCTTCAAGGCCTTGAATGTGGATTGTAGCGCACAATATTTTATTCGGCATTCTCAGCCTACTCTGAATAGCACAGAGTCGGGCATTTGCCTCAAACACCACGATAATCCCACAATCCGCAGCTGTTGTTGCCGCCGCTGTCGCTGCCTCTCAGTCTTACAACCAAAAGCATCATACATCCAACCAACTGATTGTGGGGCAGAAGCGGGCCCAGCCGTTTCCCACCACCTCCACCCCCCAGTTCGCATTCTCCAGTGCCGGCAGTCAAGCCCTAGCAGCCAGTCAGCAAGTAGAACAGGCAGCGGCTGCTTTTGCCGCCGCAGCCAATTTACAGCACTTGCAATTGGCAGCAGCTGCTGCAGCAGCCAGCCAATTTTATCACCCCACAGCCAACTGTGAACTAACGTCTGCAGCCAAAAGGTGCAGATTGAGCGCAACGGTTGCTCAGCCAACCAATAACTTTTTGGCGGCAGCTACACTGTTGGCAGTACAGCAGCAGACAAACGCATTCAGTCTGAGCCAGCCTCAGATGGCTGCCTCACCCATTCGACCACCTCCTATCAACAGTAGTCAGAAGACTGGTATTGGAATGGATGGTTCTACTAATAGCTCCACGGCTAACAATGCTTTGCGTTTGTTTGGGCAAACAGCAGTGGATCCGGTGAGAATCATGATAAAACAAGGATTAAAAACTTTGCACCACTTGCAAATACCGGACACCAGCAGACACCTGTTCTAAAAATTAAAAAAATTATATGGGTTACGCAAAGTATATTACCAGAATTTTTTCTGATGCATCTGTTACAGTCGAGTCTCGATATAACGCGACGCCGATATAACACCACCCTTGAAATGATTCCAGCAAAAAAGTTAGTCAAATTTACGTTCCATACAACGCGAATCCTGATATATCGCGACCTTTTTTCGGTCCCAAGGGGTCGCGTTATACTCGACTGTAGCTAAAAGTTTCTTTGAGGATACGAATTAAAAAAGCACAGTTTGAAAAAGATTTTTGGTTCATGAGATGCTACCTGAAATAGGATAGTCTTCAGTTAAAATCTTTACACAACAACTCTACGTCATGTCTCAGAAGAGTACAGTCGACTCTATCGAATTTGTTCGTACTGATTTTTGAATGGCCAGTTGTCTTTGGCTGGTTTGTTCCTAAACATCGCAAGACGATTATAGTTTTGCCTAAAAGACTCGCGACTTCGATATAACGAACACCTTTTTGAAAATAAGTGTTCGTTGTATCGAGAGGCACGGGTCTTTCGGCAAAACTATTGCGATTTTCAGAAACGATTGGTAAAATCGGAATCCTTGCGATGTTTTGGACTAGACCAGCCAAACACAACTGGCCAAAGACTTCAAAAATCGGGCTAAAAAAGTGTCAGACCCTAGGCGGGAACGAAATTTTTGGGGGTTCGTTATATCGAGAGTCGACTGTATTATCTTGTTTATCTGCTTTGTGAACTGGATTTAAGCTTGTCAAGGGTATTAATCTTTCGAACCGCCGAAAAGTGCTGAGATTGCTAACACTTTTTAACATTTTCTAAAATCTTCATTTTCGGTGGTTCAGACATTTATTTTTAACTACTTTGTAGACCGATCATTTTTGTCAGCAATTTATTGGCGATTCAAAACATGACTGTTGGAAAGAGTTGCATGCGATTCGTCTCGATTTGATATCAGAAATAAGTGGAATATTTTGGAATAATAATCGAAAACGAATATTCGAGTCGCCAACCCTACTGTTGAATGAAAAAATAAGGAAAAAGAAATTAATTTACAAAAAAAACTTAAATTTTTTTCACTTACTCCTGACTCCACGTCTATTTTACCTTTTTTCAGTCCAACTTGCTCGTTCTCAGTGGCAATGGCACCAGCACCAACATAGGCAACGGCCTGAACAATCCTGCGACAGTAAATCTCACCACCAACAACAACAGCAACAATGGCTCTCTTTCAAGTGCAGCCAGCAATCTAAACAACCATTTGGTGTCCGCATCAGCCATTCCAGACAATGCTAGCGTCACCTCTGCAACCTCGCAGCTTGACATCAGTGGAGGCACTCAACAACAGCCCAACCAAGTGTTGCGGGTCATCATTGACAACATGATTTATCCAGTCACTCTAGACGTGCTCTATGCCATTTTCAGTCGGTATGGCAAGGTGCTCAGGATCATCACATTCAACAAAAACAGTAGGATTTGGAGCGAAAATAAGGTTGTATTAGTGTAAGCAGTCACATTTTTGCAGACACTTTCCAAGCACTAGTGCAACTGAGCGAAGCAAGTGCATCGCAGAACGCAAGGGCTGGACTCGATGGTCAGAATGTGTATAATGGGTGTTGCACTCTCCGAATCGACTACAGCAAACTGGCCACTCTAAATGTGAAGTACAACAACGACAAGAGTAGAGACTACACAAATCCCAATCTGCCATCTGGAGAACTGACCTTTGAGCAGCAAATTAGCTTGGGTGAAATTACTTTTTTTTTGAATATACGGCCCTATATGAGAATAGGATTTTTTTTGCTTTGGTCCCCTATTTTTTTATGAATTTTAATCAAATCTACAACAGACATTCATCAACTGTATATTACGGATAGATCATAACAATTTAGTCTGCCAATTTCTTCAAGTAATTCCAGTTTTTTGCACGGCACTTTTGACGAAAGATGGATTCTGCAATGTAGGAGGCCAACAAAGCATCACTAGTTCCATAGAGCCACATGGTGCCATCGGCAGTGAACTGAAACAAATCCTTCAAACGCAGAGCAGTAAAGTCAGGCTTTTCGATGTTCTCAACCAATACCTTGCGCACCATTATAAATTAACCATTAAAATGAGACGACGGTGATGGACGAAAGAAAATAAATCGGAATACAAATTGGAAAGAACACAAGTTCATAAAAAAACAACAGGGGGACCAAGGCAAAGAAAACAATTCTATTCTCATATAGGGCCGAATATACCTTAAAGGCAAGGTACGTAACTCAAAATTTTGAAAAAAAGGACATTTGGTCAAAAAAAAGTATAATTTGGTCATTTTTCACCAAAAATGCCAAGAATGCATGTAAAACAAATAACTGTACATGATCACGTCAATGCAAATGCGTATTAATGCTTTGAAAGTTATTTTATTATTTACAAATAAAATGATGGGATGCAAAGCGAAAAATTTACGTTAAAGACTGTTTACAACACTCAACCATCAAAAATTCAGTGGCCGCCGCAGCCCAGGGCCAATTGAATGCGCAGGCGGCCAACTCGTTGAGCTCAATGATGCCTGGAGCATACACTACTTTTCCGATGAATATGGGCAGCAATGGCGGCGGGAATTCTTTTTATTCCCAACAAGCTCTTCATTCCGCTAATGGTAGGTTCAATTTGACATCAGAAACAGTCCAGCTAACCAATTCAGATGTGCTGTCAGCAGCCATGGCAGCAGCCAACCACCAGAACAGTCTAACTCCATTCCTTACTGGTCTTGGAGCCGGAAATTTAGCAGCTGCTGCGGCAGCCGCTAACGGAGCCAACGCACAGAACTCAGCCCTACATTTCGGGCAGCTGGGCGGACTGATGATGTCCTCCGTGATTTTGGTCTCCAACATGGATGAAAACGTAAATAACTTTCTAATGGATTATTAGTTAGCCAAAAATCGGGCCAAAGATTTTATTATTTAAGTCTTTGAAGTCAGGTTTTCAATATTTTCTCAGTAAAAAAATATCCCATTTAACTTCTTTGCTGCTTGATCAATATACAGTCGAGTCTCGATACAACGAACCCCCCAAAAGTTCGTTCCAATCGACACTTTTTTTAGCTCGATTTTTGAAGCTTCTTGCCAGTTGTCTTCGGTCAGTCTAGTCCGAAATATCGCAAGGATTTAGATTTTAATTTTACATAACAACAGTTTTGCCGAAAAGACCTGCGGGTCTCGATATAACGAACACTTATTTTCACCTGTTTAGAAAAAAAGTGTTGTTATATCGAGACCCGCAGGTCTTTTCGGCAAAACTGTTGTTATGTACAAAAGCGATCGGTGAAATTTAAATCCTTGCGATATTTCGGGCTAGACTGACCGAATACAACTGACAAAAAGCTTCAAAAATCGAGCTAAAAAAAGTGTCGGTGGGAAAGAAATTTTTGGGGGTTCGTTGTATCGAGACTCGACTGTATTTGTATTTCCTGTTAAATTAACCCCATACTTTCTTCTTTTTCTAAGAAAACCACAATTTCTATCTCCTTTTCTCAAAAATGTGGTTATTGTGATCAAACCAAAATTTAGTGGTAAGACAGGACAATATGACAATACAAATAATACAAATATGTTTTTTTATATCCCTCAGCTTTGATGCCACCTAGCTGCGTGCTTACTTTTTGTACTAAGTATTTGGCGACCGGTTGACAAGACAGCTAAAAAGTGCCTATTTTGGCAATTTTATAAAATTTTAGCATAAATTTTGGAAAATTTTGGCGCTAGTATAGAATAACCCCCACCCCCCAAAATCAGACCTTCTAAAAATCGTTGTAACTACCCGTTGGAACAACAAGTTTAGGCTTAGCCCTTAGCTTAGGGGTAGGCAGCATGGAAGTGGACTAACTACAGTGTTTTACGCACTTTTTCTGGGGTCTGGAACATATATTTGGGTGCTCTTTACTTAGGCTTAGGGTAGGCCAGCGTATGGAAGTTGTGACTAATAAGTGTTTTACGCACTTTTCTGGGGTCTGGAACATATATTTGGGTGCTCTTTACTTAGGCGGGCCAGCGTATGGAAGTTGTGACTAAAGTGTTTACGCACTTTTCTGGGGTCTGGAACATATATTTGGGTGCTCTTTACTTAGGCTTAGGGGTAGGCAATGTATGGAAGTTGTGACTAATAAGTGTTTTACGCACTTTTTCTGGGGTCTGGAACATATATTT